>CM035159.1:69968539-69971039 GCA_020205615.1 Panax quinquefolius
TTCTCTCCTCATTATCAACCAAATGGGATGCGAATCGGGACAACTCGACAAACTTAGCCTCGTACTGCGACACGGTCATATTATTTTGCTCCAACTTGATAAACTCCACCTTCTTCATGTGACGAATACTTTTGGGAAAGTACTTGTCATTGAACAGTTCTTGGAACCTTTCCCAAGACATTTTGAGTGCGGCAGGCTGAGTACGTTTTACTGATTTCCACCAGTAATTTGCCTCTCCTCTCAACATGAAGGTGGCAAAAGGAACCTTTTGCTCCTCGGAGCATCCCAATACATCAAATATCTTAGTGATCTGCTTTATCCACGTCTCTGCCTTAAGTGGTTCTGGCTCTCCCAAAAACTTCGGTGGTCCCAACTCCTTGAACTGCTTAGCAGTGACCATCCGAGAGTTGCTAGTATTTACACCTATATTTTGAATAGGAACCGCTCTCGCCTGATATTGCATGAATTACATAAAGCCTCTAAACATCCCATCGTTCATCATTTGATCAGTGTTGTTGTTTACATGAGGATTATTGTCTTCCTATTGCACATTATCCTGGGTATTGATCGTTGTTGACTCAACGGTCTCATGTGCTTCATTGCTTACCTCGACATTTTCAGATGCCATTTCAAACACTGCCATAAAACAAGGGTTAATTGACATGCCACATATTATCCCTATACTCTGACCGACCAATTAAATACCAAATAAACTTAGGTAGGTCATACTAGCGAAGGAATTCCCCGTCTCTCCCCTCCTAGTTCTTGTCTCACATCTCAGCCAGGGATCATATCCCTAAGCTCTGATACCAACTGTGATACCCCCAAAATAGGTATACATCACCCATCTTGGGTCGCCAAATATATGGTACTGAATACAAATACAAACTTAATTATACAACACGAGCTGAGAGTTTTTACACGAATATTGTCTTCTAGATAATATCCAAACTCAAATGGAGTCCTCATTACATTTATTGTCACACTATTTTATAGAATAATGAGGACTACTAAAACACCATCTCAAACCATCACTCCGTTCCCCGACTAGTTTATTGGCCATACATTCTCATTTCAAGAGAAACAATGGAAGTAAAAGGGTGAGCTCAACTAGCCCAAAGAAGAAATATTATGACTAAGATAATGCAGAATAAGTTATCATTAGCCTTCAACAATGTTAAACTGATAGAATATAATAGACAACAAGTTTAACTGCAGCGGAATAAGCAATCCATTAGAAGAGTCAAGTAGAGCATGATATCTACTATCTTTTATGATTTAAAAAGTTTATCATTAACTTTATCACTGGGACTCAGCTTAATAAATAAATCACATCATCGAATCATCCCTGTACTACGGGCCAAGGATATTCATTAGTATCATGTCTACAAATTATTCTTGCACTACGGGCCAAGAATATTCGTGTAATCATCAATGGTCATGATCATACCGAATTATCCCTGGTCATAATCATACCAAATAACAATCCATCTATGCACGTAAGCCAAAGATGACTTTCATCACAATATAAGCATGAGGATGATGACAATGATATAAGAATTCAATTAAAAGAAAACATAAGATAAATTTTTAAAGATTTATAATTTAATTTATCTAGAATTCAATAATGTCCAAATTGTCACATGATACTGCTTTGTGGAGTAAAATTCAAGAATAATATTCATGTATCAAAAATAATTTGGACAGAAGAGAATTTTTTTTTCGATGAATAGTACCCCGTGAATAGTACCTCGACATGAAAAATGCCCCAAATACCCGAGTGAACTATATTTGAGTGAATAGTAACCGGGTAAATAGTAACCTATGAATAGTAACTTGTGAATAGTATCCTGGTATGAAAAGTGGCCCGAATACCCGAGTGAATAATATTAGAGTGAATAGTAATAGGGTGAATAGTAACCCGTGAATAGTAACTCGTGAATAGTACTCTGGCATGAAAAGTGCCCCGAATACCCGAGTGAATAATACTAGAGTGAATAGTAATCGGGTGAATAATACACCGGGTGAAAATATTGATATTTAATAAGAAAGTTCAGATCAATATTTCAATGAAACGATACTGGATGAAACACAAAACTCAAGGATATTCCACTAATTTGAAGGATTATAGAAGCAATACTTACAATAGTAAGTTTAGATTTAAGAATATGAAAAGAAATAACATACGAAACTGCAAATGGATTTTCATCATTATATACATACATAATCTGCGTAGATAAAAGGTTATTAGACATATTAAAGGATGAATACGAAAAATAGTATTCCTTATGAATACGAAAGAAATAATACCCTTTACCAAATGAAAATAACATCCCTTATGAATACAACAAATAATATCCCTTACCTTAGTAGAAGATTGGATACTACAATAGTGAAGTAGCAGAATACTCTTCTTCTTGCTCTCTATAGTTTCTCTCTCTATAGTTTCTCTTGTGAATATTAGTGAATTGGTGAGAATGAAAGAAGAATTAAGCTTCTA
>CM035159.1:69971139-70061872 GCA_020205615.1 Panax quinquefolius
AAAGATGAATTATTGATGAATATCTTTTTGCTCAGTAATGCAAAGATGACCAGTTGTTGAATATCTTTAGCCTTGTGTAGTGTAAAGATGAATTATCATGAAATCTTCGGCTTGAATGCAAAGATGACTGTTGTTGAATATCTTTAGCTTTGTAGTGTAAAGATGAATCGTTGATGAATATCTTCGCCCGTGGTGCAAGATGAATTTATTAGTATGATTATGAACAGAACTGTGATTTGGTATAACCATGATATTTGATGTTTCGTAAAGACAGTGATGAAAATTATCTTCGTCCCCGGATGAGAAGAGAATTTAGAATCACAATTATGATTATGAGTTATTCATATGATTGTGGAAAGGAACTGTTGATTGATGTTACAGGGGATAAAATAGTGTTGGTGGACTTTTTAACGTGGAAAAGACAATGTATTTTATAGTCTATTCGACTCTTTTAATGGATTGCTCAGCTCCACCGCAACTACGGTTGAAAAGTTTTATCATCTACCATATGTTCTAAATCTCCGATTCATTACTTGATGAAGACTATTGATAATTTATTTATCTTTAGTCATAATATTCTTTATCGAACTAGTTGTGCTTCACCCTTTTGTTTCACAATTCCTTTCGTGTAATAAAAGTGTAGTCGGGTTGGCCGAGATAACAAGGGAATAGAATATGGTCTATAGTTGTTGAGGTTCTCCTAAAGAGTATGAAAATAATTTTATTGAGGGCTTTAGTGTGTTGTATTTTATACATCATTTAATAGTTATTTTTGGTGAATTAAATAAATGGAGGCTTAACCCAACTTTGGAAGGGTGTTTTGTCACTATCATACAAGATGTCTAATGACATACAAACTCGCGTGTTATCATAAGACATGGTTGTGCTCATCCACTTGCCGAGTATATTTACGAGCACTACCTATATAATCTTGGTGTTTGTTTGAAGTATAATTCTCAATTTGAGACAATGGAGATAATGATAAATCAAGAGAAGACTCGCCATTGGGAAGAATATGATAGTAATCTTCTCGCTTTTCTTTGGGGGTCTATTGGATCAACCAAGGATAATTCTCACGGGCCATATGATATCTACCATAACCTAAAAGCATGGCCTCCCATGTATCGGAAGTTTTCGAAAGCACTTCCCAAAGATTCTAATTTCTAAAACAGCTGACCGTACCTTTTATGTAAGGTGTCATGGTGACGTGTTATCCAAGTTGGTGTCCAGAGTTACATTTGGTATATATTGGTATCAAAACTCACAAAATATATGTTGTTGTATTTTGCACGACAATTGTTGTAATAAAGTTGTAGTTATTTTTCGTACCATATATTTGGCGACTTTCGAATGGGTTGGATGGAATGGACCTATTTTGGGGTCGTTACATTTGGTATCGTAGCTATAAGTAAAGAGCCCCGAGCCTCTCATTGGTGACTTCCTCGTTGATGGGGATGCACCGGGGCTGCACTCTCCGTAGGGGACGCTTCGCTACTGCGTGGCAAACCGATAGTACCATCAGAGGTGTCAGCCCACACTATTGGGACATGAGTTACATTTGCATCGAGCTTAGGGATATGATCTCCGCGAGATCTGGGAATAGAACTAGAGGGAGAGATGAGTAAATCCTTCGCTAAGTGTGTCCTACCTAAGCTTATTTGTTGGTCACCATAATATCGGGATATTATGTGATATGTTAATTTGTTAAATTAACCCTTGTTTTGAAGTCGATTCTAGAATGATATCTCAAATACAGGAGATGAGCAATGGAGAAATCATGATGACAGGGGGAGATAGAATCAAATGAAAACAAGGTATTCTCAACTCTTTGAAATACTGTGCACGTAAATTTCTGGGACGAAATTTCATAAGGAGGGAGATTAGAAGACCCTTTAATTTTATGAAATAAAAGTATTCAATTTTTTTACTATTCATGAGTTACTATTCATGAGTTACTATTCACGAGTTACTATTCACGAGTTCTTATTCACGAAGTTACTATTCATGAATATCTTACTATTCACGAGTTACTATTTATGAGTTACTATTCACGAAGTTACTATTCATGAGTTACTATTCACGAAGTTAATATTCACGAGTACTATTCATGAAGCATGATAATTTTTTTTCAGTAAGAAGGCATTACTCAATAATTGTTACGTAATTTTATGCACTAAATCGCTCAATATTTTATCGAGTTAATAATTGTCAAGGCTGATATTTTATATTGTTGTTGTTTCAATAATTGTCATTACACAAAGATTTTTTCATTATCGAAGCAATAATTCATATTATCTCGAATAATATTATTAGATAACATTATTGGCAATGTCTAGAAAGTTCGCTCTAAGGAGAGGTTTGTCATCTAATCAATCGCCGCCAAGAAGAAGAAATTTTATTGAAAGCCCCTCTTCCCTGAACCGCCTCATTGTCAATATTGTGATTCTCGTAATATTAATTATGAATAATTAATTATTGATTTATATGATGAGGAAAATATTGATTTTATGTGGATATAGATGGAGAAAATTTTTAAAATGACAATTGTTGAAAATTAATATTTTATCTTTTTTGATAAAATAATTCATTTAAATATATTATTTTAATAATATATTAACTGGTGATATTTTTATAATGAATGTGGGATATATGAGTATATGAGGAGGAAGAGTATTTTTGTGGCATTAAATGTTTAACACATGTTTTGTGTGTTGGTGGATCCATTTCTTGACCGAAAAATTGATTATAAATATAAAAAATCGTCTTTTGTGGATTTCTGGTCAATTTTGTTTGGAATTTGGAAAACTTTCTTCTGTAAAGTTGTAGAGAATTGAATTTCCTATAAAAACTCGCGAGATTCGAATTTTCTGATAAAAGAGATATTTATTATGAATTATTGAAGTTCAAGTTCAAATAATTGATTTTTGAAAGTTTTAATTAATTTTAATAACAAAACGTTTTTTTTTTTTTTGTCATTATTAGTGGCTGAATTCAGATGGTCAGATGGTCAGAGTGGGCTTAGGAATTTAATATATAATTATATTAATATTTTATTAAATTTTCGCTTTTGGTGTTCTAAGCATTTTCCTATAAATAGGTGCTTAGGTTAGAATTGAAAATCACACCGTAAACCAAGTTTCTCTCTATTTCTCTCGATATATTGAGCGTGATTCTTGTGAGTATACTTTGAGTATTGCTATACTATGCAAGTTCGTTTCAATATTATTCCAAATTAAGATCGCTTTTTTTGAGGTAAGTGGATAGTAAGGGATTTTAAGGGTTATTATGTTTTTAGTTTCGAAATTTTCTGAACCTTCAAAAATTCTGGAAAATTTTGAAATGATATTTTGATGAGTTTTGTAGATTGTGTCCAAAAATGGCGATTTTTGGATGTATAGATTAGGAGTTATGGATTTTATGAGAAAAGACTATTTTAAAAGTAACCGCTTATAAATCCTTGTGGTTAACTCCAAAATTGATGAAATTTTTATTGGGAGTACATCTATATAATATCAGTATACCGTATTAATTTCAGAATTTTTGGATAAAATTATAATTTATGATAAATGTTTAAATATTCTATGGTTTTGGCCATATGAAAAATAGTAAATGAATTTTTTAAAATTCTGAGAAAAATATATGTTCAATATGGGACTATGTTATGCTAAATCCCGTAAAAGAAATATTTTTGGAACTGATTTGGTATTTTTCATGAAAATGTTCTAGTTATGAGTAAATGAATTAAATATGTTATGTGAAGTAAGAAAATTAGAAAATATGATTTTATGGTTTGAGAATCATATATGAGGTATATGCAGATTTTTGATGAGGGTTTTGGTTATTGGTGATGAAATTTTATGAGTTTGGCATTTTATGATGATTAAATGCATTAATTAGTAAAGTGTAAACAATTTAAATAAATTGTTTATAAGTTTTAGAAATGATTAAAATATTATTGTAATATTAATAATATTAGATTATGAGATTTCTAAGTGATTTATAACATTTGGATTAAGGTGTTATAAATATGGATATGAATTTTATTATGAAACTTTATCTTTTCGTGAGTATAGAGATTACTATGCATATACGAAGATTACGTATGGTACGATCATGACTAGGGGTTCTCTTTCGCCAAAGAGTGCAAAAGTTGAATTGTCGATCCCGTATAATGATCATGACCATTGAATTTACAATTGAATATTTTTTAATTAAGTTTAAAGGTGAATTGATCAACATGGTTATAATTATTGTTATATAACTTCAAAATGATTATGTATTTCTTTGATATATGAATATCTTTGGCTAAGACCCCAAATTTTTTTTAAATAAAAGGAATTTCCTTTATTTATTATTTTGAAATAGTAAGGGTTGATTTGATTAATGTGATAGTTAAGGTTAAATACGCAAATATTTCAAAATAAGCAAGTGGTTATAAAATATTCATTTTTGTCGGAATATTCGTTTCGGTCGGGAATATTCGTATCGCTTGGAAATATTCGTATTTACGACAAGCAAATGTGTAGGGCCCCATAACTAAAAGCGATCGATGAGGAAAACGACAAATATAAGTCAAGTTAAAAATAACTACAGAAGTTGTTACCAAGTAAGACCGCTGAATACCCTATGGTTAAAATACAAGAATACGCTGCGGTCGCATAAAGAAGATACACTGTAGATTGCATGCAAGATTGTTGAATTATCGATCCTTACGTAAGATGGCACTACTCAATAATTTTCACAAAGAAGTTATCGCTCAATATTTTATTTTATCGATTCAATAATTGTCATATTTGATATTTTATATTATCATTGTTCAATAATTGTCACCGCACAAAGATTTCCCATTATCGATCAATAATTCATATTATTTGAATAATATTATTAGATAACATTATTGGCAATGTCTAGAAAGTTCTGCCTAAGGAGAGGTTTGGTCACCTAATCATACCACCAAGAAGAGAGAGATCCTTATCGAAAGCCCCTCTTCCCGGAACTACCGGGTCATTATAAATGTGATTCTCAGAATATTATTTGTGAATAATTAATTATTGATTCATATGATAAGGAAATATTTATTTTATATGAATATAAATGATGGATTTATTTATGTGGTTATTAATGAAGGAATTAATGTTGAGGTGTTTTATCAAGATTTTATCTGATCGAGGTATTAAAAATCAAATCGTGGGTTTCAGATATATCATGGGTTATAATTTTTAATCCGACCGCTGATTGTGGTAATTTTTGGGTATGTTATACATACATAAGTTGAGTATATGTCCACAAATTTTGAACCGTTAAAAATGCACGAATGATTTGTTATGAATTTTAAGAGGTGTCTCGATTCTAAATTAGGTTTATAATTGATTTTGGTGGAAAATTCTAGAATTGAGTGGGCCCCACTTGTGGTTGGTGAAAAAATGTGCTGAATTTTATTTCAAATGTGGTGGGTGGCAATAGTAGCAGTAAAGCCATCGTAGCAGTGTCAAGTCCGCTTTGCGGCTAACATTTTCCTATAAATAGAGGGCTGTTAGAATTGAAAATCACACCGTAAACAAAGTTTTCTCTTTCTCTATATTATCGAAAGTTTATTTTGTGAGTATTTAGATACTTTGAGAGTTGCTGTCAAGATAAGTTTCATTCAAAGATCACTTCCGACCTTTCCTTCCGGCACCGATTCTTTGAGGTAAGGGATATTATTTTTTCAGAATGATATTATTTCTTCAATATCATTACGTCAAATGTCGATCCGAAGTTTTTATCAAATTTGGAACTTTTTCATGCTCTGGGTTACTATTCATGAGTTACTATTCACGAAGTTACTATTCATGAGTTACTATTCACGAAGTTACTATTCACGAGTACTATTCATGAAGCGTGAAAATGTTTTTTTTTGTGGAATTTCTATCTTTTGGTGTCTGAGTTACTTATTCACGATATCTAAGACTATTCACGATACTCAAGACTATTCACGATACTAAGACTATTCATCGAAAAATAAAATTTCTTCTTTTCGTCTAAAAATATCTATTCGGATACTAGCTTTGATTGTATCCATGTTTTGATCATTCTCGAATTTTACACCACTATGATTATTTTTGAGGTATTTTTGATACGGATAAAACAAAGTACTTAATCCTTAATCCTTAATCCTTGTCATTTTGTTTCAATCGATTCGCTTTTTAAAAATATTTTCATCATCCTCATTTAAATGATGATATTATTGAATATCTTCGCCCAGTAGTAAAGATGAATGATTTCAAGAATATCTTTGGCCCAGAGTGCAAAAGATGAAAGCAGTGTTTAAATGAATACGACCGATCGATGAATATCTTTGGCCTTTAGTAAAAGAGATGAACAGTGTTGAGATGAATACGACCGATTGATGAATATCTTTCGGCCAGAGAGTAAAGATGAATATTTGATTCGAGATGAATATCGATTGATGTTACAGGATAAAATATCGATGATGGACCGTTAAATTCATAGATTATAGTAGATTTCATTCTCTACGTAACTCTTCTATGAATTATTATTTCACCATAATATTGATCCGAAACTTGTTGTTCATCAGATTCTATCGATTTTTCCTCGTTGGAGACTAACGATAATTTGTCAGATATTATCTTAGTCATAATATTCTTTATCGGGCTAGTTGAGCTCACCCTTTTCCTTGTTGTTCCATTTTTCTTCTCGTGAGGCGAGAATAATGTAATAGTACTAGCTCGTGGGTATGGAATGAAGGTTCTAGAGAGAGTCATTAGTAGTCCTCACCATTTTTGTAAAATAATGTATCAATAAATGTGATGGGGATTTATTTGAGTATAAATATTGTCTGTAAGATAATATTTGTATTTAAACTCACAAGATATATTGTCGTATTTCACACCTACATTCAGATTATCGAAGTTGTAGTTTGCTTTCTTGCTTTGGCGACTCGTACTAATGGGTGTTGGTATACCATACCTATTTTGGGGGCGCCACGCTACTGTAATGGGTATAAGTAAAGAGCCCCGAGCCTATTCCTTGATGGGGATGCACACAGGACTCTCCGTAGGGACGCCGCGTAGCTAGGATATACCATCTCCAATGAGATCTGGGAATAAAACTAGAGGGAGGATACGATCTCTGAAAATCCTTCGCTAAGTGACGAAGTCCTACCTAAGCTTAAGCTTATTTGTTGGTCGGTCATATTATAGGGTATTATGTGATTTGTTAATTTATTTAATTAACCCTTGTTTTATGATAGTTTTTTTTAATGGTCACGAGAACGCTAACAATGGAGTGAATGAGATCGTGGAGACACCTCTAATCGCCAACCGTGATAATGTGATGTCAAAGCAAGAAGGAATTAGAGATATCCATGCCACTGGTGAGTGAAGAATCGATAGTCAGACCCGAGATAATCGCAGAGGTAACAAATTTTCAGAGTGAGGAAGAAGAGGAAGAAGAGGTACCAAGAGAGTTTATTAGAGGTATTTTATGATCAAATATAGAATTGCAAAATCGTATTCATGAGTTAGAAGAAGCAAAGCAAAGAATCACAGGCAATGTGGAGCAAAAGGATGCAACGATTCAAGTCAGGTTACCCGACACGCGATGCTTGAATGTAAGCACTTTTCGCGTAGTATAAGATGATAAAGTCGAATCTGAAATTTGAAAGAAGAAATAATCGAACGAGTGAGAATGAGTGATGCATGGGTAAAAGTCGCAACCGACGCTGCTGATATTATGGAAAGAGATGTCCAATCTAAAAGAGAAGATTTAACGATGACGGAAGACGCTTAATACAAAGAACATCAAAGACCATCAACAAATTCTAGGGAGAGAGAACGATCGCCAGCTAGATGCTACAGATGTGGAGAGGAGGACATATAAGGTCAAACTGCTCAAAGCCTTCCAAGGTATGCTATAATCAGGAAAAGAAAGAAGACATATCGCCGAGATCAGACGATATCGAAACCCACCAAATGAATGGTGACTCAAAAGGATGTCCCGTAAAAGTCAAAGTCAACGTTCTTCGAAGAGCGCTTGTCGTGACCGGCCATTAAAATGCGAGAACCCGAACGGTTAAGACGTTAGTTAGTTAATTATAAATTCTCACAAGTTTATACCTTACTAGATACCTCTGCTTCTACCCATTCTTTATCTCTTCGCTTGCATACCAACGCTTGAACTCGACTACGGAGAAATTAGACTTTCAACCTATTTATGGAGAATCCGCTTAGAGAAACTTTCATTACATCTCGTTGTTTAGAAATCTTGTTTGATTCAGTCAGCACTATCACATTACCCGTTAACCTTATTTCTATAGAGATATTTGCTTTTGATGTGATTTTAAGGTTAACTACTCATCACGCCAAATTGATTGCTTTTGTAAGGTCATTAGTTTTCATATTCCTAAGCAACCTCGTTATTCAATTCAAGCAATCAAACCATTGTAATCAAACATTTTCATATCAAGCCATGAAGTCATTCGCTTATTACTTGATGTCAAGTTTTCTTAGTCCATGTTATGGATTTGAATAAAGACACGCCGATTTGAATAATATTCTGTTGTTATTGATTTTTCCCGATGTATTTCAAGAATTTCTCGCTTACTCCCAAAGCCTCGATATTAAATTTTGTATCGACTTTAAACCCTAGACAAAACTCATTTCTAAAATCTCATATCGAATGGCTCCTATCGAACTTCGTGAGTTAAAATTCAACTATAAATTTGGTACCGAGCCTTTATCTTGTGACTTCCTTTGGGAATTCACCTGCCGCACTCTCTCAGTAGGGACGCCATATTCGCAAGCGATAAGAAATCGATAGTGTCATTGTGACGCATATCCAAGATTGGGATATGAGTCACAATTGAGAGCAACCTAAGTCAAGAATCGAAATACGTAGCTTTCAGCTTAGTTGGTTATTATCGAGATTCGTGGAAGGATATTCTCTGAATCGCTATTCCATTAACTTAAATTTGACTCAAAGAGATACAAAATTGAATGGAGCAAGGAATGCGAGAAGAAGATTTTCAAGAACTCAAGAGGCGACTCATTTCAAAGACATGTTCTAACCATACCATCCTCGAAAAAGTTTAACGCGGGTAGACGACGCTACGAGTAGAAGATCATATGCAAAACGAAAAAATAATAGAGATGATGAAAGTATACCCACACAGATAAACTTTAATAGAAAAGTTAAGGTCGCTCAAGCCACCAATCGGAAATGATGCGTATGAAGAAGAAAGTACAAGAAGGAGCTATTCCGTAAGCGAGAATCGATGAAGAAGGAATACTTCGAGTCCACTCTAGACTTCAGGTTCCTAACGACTGATTTGAAGTACAAGATTACGATGGAGGCACACAATACACCATTTGCAATCCATCCTCGAAGTACTAAAATGTATCGTGATCTTCGACATACATTTTGGTGGAACAATATGAAGAGAGAGATTGCAAAGTTTATCTCGATGTGTTTAACTTGCTAACGTAAAGGCGAGCATCTAGTACCTAAGGGTCCGCTGCAAACCACTTGAGATTCCGGAATGGAAGTGGGAACACATTACTATGGATTTCAAGCATTTTGTCTTCCTACGGCTTCAAGGCATCAATGCTATTTGGGTTATTGTTGATAGATTAACCAAGTCCGCTTTTTTCTTGCCGATACGGAGACTTATTCCCTCGAACGCCTTTCTCAGATGTACGTAAATGAGATTGTGAGATTGCATGGCATGCCAAGATCCATAGTTTTAGATCGTGACCCAAGATTCACTTCAAGATTTTGGGTTAACTTGCAAAAAGCTACGGGCACGGATTTATTTATTTAGTTTGGCATACCATCCTCAAACCATGGGCAATCGTAAAGGACTACTCAAACTCAAGATATATTAAACTCAGTGTCCTAGATTTCAAAGGAAGTTGGATAAGTACTTGCCATCGGTGGAATTCTCATACAACAATAGTTATTAAACAAATATAGGCATGGTTCCATTCAAGCATTATATGGACAAAATGTCGCTTCTCAATATGTTGGGATGAGGTGGGTGAAGCAACATTGTTGGGACCCGAAAGTTAGTACGTATTTACTCACCGAAAAGATCCAAATGATTCGACAACGATACAAACGACAAGATCGACAAAAGAGTTATGCGGATCTTCATCGAAAGGACGTGGAATTTAATGTAGGGATCATGATTGTCATGAAGTTGCTCCATGGAAGGGAGTTACAAGATTTGGGAAGAGAGGAAAGCTCAATCCACGATTTATCGGGTCCATTTCAAATTCTCGACCGAGTAGGAAATGTAGCCTATATACTCATACATTCTCCAAAAGTATGTCTCGTGTTCATAATGTGTTTCACATATCTCAGATTTCAGAATATGTGAAAGACCCGAACCACGCTATAGAAGTTAGAACCGACGAGATAGCCAAGACTTAACGTGCAGAGAGGTACCACCAAGATTTTGGATAGAAGGAGCATGTCCTACGCCAAGAAAGGTCATACCACAAGTTAAAGTTTTGTGGAGGAATTATGCTATAGAGGAAATGACCGGGAGTTGGAAACTAAATGAAAGCGAGGTATCCTCACCTTTTCAAAACACTGTGTACGACGTACGCCAATTTCGAGGACGAAATTTCATAAGGAGGGAGGTCAGAAGACCCTCAAATTTTTTAAATAAAAAGAATTTCCTTTATTTATTATTTTGAAATAGTAAGGGTTGATTTGATTAATGTGGATAGTTATGGGTTAAATACGCAAATATTTCAAAATAAGCAAGTGGTTATAAAATATTCATTTTTGCTCGGGAATATTCGTTTCAGTCGTGGAATATTCAGACCGCTTGGGAATATTCGTATTTACACAAAAAAGTATGTGGGGCCCCATAACCGGAAAGCGATTGGATGAGGAAAACGACAAATATAAGTTGGTTAAAATAACTACAGAAGTTTATTACCAAGTAAGACCGCTGAATACCCGCATGGTTAAAATACGCAGAATACGCGTGGTCGCACAAAGAAGACACCAGATTGCATACGATTGTTGAATTATCGATCCTTACGTAAGATGGCACTACTCAAATAATTTTCAAGAGTTATCGCTCAATATTTTATTTTATCGATTCAATAATTGTCATATTGATATTTTATATTATCATTGTTCAATAATTGTCACCGCATGCATTTTCCCATTATCGATCAATAATTCATATTATTTGAATAATATTATTAGATAACATTATTGGCAATGTCTAGAAAGTTCGTCTCAAGGAGAGGTTTGGTCACCTAATCATGCACCAAGAAGGAGAGATCCTTATCGAAAGCCCCTCTTCCCGGGAACTACTGGTCATTATAATAAATGTGATTCTCAGAATATTATTTGTGAATAATTAATTATCGATTCATATGATAAGGAAATATTTATTTTATATGAATATAAATGATGGATTTATTTATGTGGTTATTAATGAAGGAATTAATGTTGAGGTGTTTTATCAAGATTTTATCTGATCGAGGTATTAAAAATTAAATCGTGGGTTTTGAGATATATTATTGGGGTTATAATTTTTTAATCCGACCGCTGATTGTGGTAATTTTTGGGTATGTTATACATACATAAGTTGAGTATATGTCCACAAATTTTGAACCGTTAAAATGCACGAATGATTTGTTATGAATTTTAAGAGGTGTCTGATTCTAAATTAGGTTTATAATTGATTTTGGTGGAAAATTCTAGAATTGAGTGGGCCCCACTTGTGGTTGGTGAAAAAATGTGCTGAATTTTATTTCAAATGTGGTGGGTGGCAATAGTAGCGGTGTAAAGCCATCGTAGTAAAGTCAAGTCCGCTTTTACGGCTAACATTTTCCTATAAATAGAGGGCTAAGTTAGAATTGAAAATCACACCGTAAACAAAGTTTTCTCTTTTCTCTCTATATTATCGAGCGATTTTGTGAGTATTTAGATACTTTGAGAGTTGCTATTCAAGATAAGTTTCATTCAAAGATCACTTCCGACCTTTCCTTCCGGCAAGTAATCGATTCTTTGAGGTAAGGGATATTATTTTTTTCAGAATGATATTATTTCTTCAATATCATTACGTCAAATGTCGATCCGAAGTTTTTATCAAATTTGGAACTTTTTCATGCTCTGGGTTACTATTCATGAGTTACTATTCACGAAGTTACTATTCATGAGTTACTATTCACGAAGTTACTATTCACGAGTACTATTCACGGAAGCGTGAAAATGTTTTTTTGTGGAATTTCTATCTTTTGGTGCTCTGAGTTACTATTCACGATACTCAAGACTATTCACGATACTAAGACTATTCACGATACTGCACTATTCATCGAAAAATAAAATTTCTTCTTTTCGTCTAAAATATCTATTCTGGATACTAGCTTTGATCAGATCCATGTTTTGATCATTCTTGAATTTTACACCACTATGATTATTTTTGAGGTATTTTTGACATGGATAAAACCAAGTACTAATCCTTAATCCTTAATCCTTGTCATTTTGTTTCACCGATTCGCTTTTCTTTAAAATATTTTTCATCATCCTCGCCTTAAATGATGATATTATTGAATATCTTCGGCCCGTAGTAAAGATGAATGATTTCAAGAATATCTTTGGCCCGTAGAGGCAAAAGATGAAAGCAGTGTTTAAATGAATACGACCGATCGATGAATATCTTTGGCTTTAGTGCAAAGATGAATGAATATCTTTCGCTTGTTGAGATGAACACACCGATTGATGAATATCTTTCGGCCCAGAAGTAAAAGATGAATATTTGATTCGAGATGAATATCGATTGATGTTACAGGGATAAAATATTGATGATGGACCGTTAAATTCATAGATTATAGTAGATTTCATTCTCTACGTAACTCTTCTATGAATTATTATTTCACCATGAATATTGATCCGAAACTTGTTGCCTATCAGATTCTATCGATTTTTTCCCGCTGAGACTAACGATAATTTGTCAGATATTATCTTAGTCATAATATTCTTTATCGGGCTAGTTGAGCTCACCCTTTTCTCTTGTTGTTCCATTTTTCTTCTCGTGAGGCGAGAATGTAGCGAGTACTTAGCCTGGGTATGGAATGAAGGTTCTAGAGAGTTGTTTAGTAGAGTCCTCACCATTTTGTAAAATAATGTATCAATAAATTATGATGGGGATTTATTTATGTGTGGATATTGTCTAGATGGCAATATTGTTTAAACTCACATAATATATTGTCGTATTTAAACTCATTATTGAAGTAGTTTTTGCTTCTTGTACCATGTATTTGGCGATATATGGGTGTTGTGTATACCTATTTTGGGGGCGCCACAAGTAGTGCAAGATGACTTGTTGTTGAATATCTTTAGCTTTGTAGTTTGAAGATGAATTATTGATGAATATCTTTTGCTCAGAATGCAAAGATTTGGCAATATCTTTAGCTTTGTAGTGCAAAGATGAATTATTGATGAATATCTTTGGCTCGTAATGCAAAGATTTAATTCGTTGTTGAATATTTTAGCTTTGTAGTGCAAAGATGAATTATTGATGAATATCTTTTGCTCGTAATGCAAACGATGATCATTGTTGAATATCTTTAGCCTCTAGTGTAAAGATGAATTATTGATGAATATCTTTGGCTTCAGAATGCAAAGACTGACTTTGTTGAATATCTTTAGCCCGTAGTGTAAAGATGAATCTGTTGATGAATATCTTTTGCCTGTAGTGTAAAGATGAATTTATTAGTATGATTATGAACAGAACCGTGATTTGGTATAACCATGATATTTGATGTTTCGGTAAAGAAAGAGATGAAAATTATCTTCATTCCTCATGGATGAGAAGGAATTTAGAATCACAATTCATATGATTGTGGAAAGGAACTGTTGATTGATGTTACAGGGATAAAATAGTGTTGGTGGACTTTTAACGTGGAAAAGACAATAGACTTTATAGTCTATTTGACTCTTTTAATGGATTGCTTTCGTTCACCGTAACTATGGTTGAAAAGTTTTATCATCTACCATATGTTCTAAATCTCCGATTCATTACCGATGAAGACTATTGATAATTTATTTATCTTTAGTTATAATATTCTTTATCGAGCTAGTTGTACTCACCCTTTTGTTTCACAATTCCTTTCGTGTAATAAAAGTGTAAATTGGGTTGAGCGAGATATAAGGGAATAGAATCGGTGGTCTATAGTTGTTGAGGTTCTCCCAAAGAGTATGAAAATAATTTTATTGAGGGCTTTAGTGTGTCAGATTTTATACATCATTTAATAGTTATTTTTGGTGAATTAAATAGGGTGAGGCGAACCCAACTTTGGAAGGGTGTTTTGTCACTATCATACAAGATGTCTAATGACATACAAACTCGTGTTATCATAAGACACGGTTGTGCTTCATCCACTTCTTTGAGTATATTTACGAGCACTACCTATATATCTTGGTGTTTGTTTGAAGTATAATTCTCAATTTGAGACAAATGGAGATAATGATAAATCAAGAGAAGACTCACCATCGGGAAGAATATGATAGTAATCTTCTCGTTTTTTCTTTGGGGGTCTATCGGGTCAACCAAGGATAATTCATGCGGCCATATGATATCTACCATAACCTAAAAGCATGGCCTCCACATATACGAAGGTTTCTCGAGCACTTCCCAAAGATTCTAATTTCTAAAACAGCTTTTGACTGTACCTTTATGTAAGGTGTCATGGTGACGTGTTATCCAAGTTGGTGTCCAGAGTTACATTTGGTATATATTGGTATCAAAACTCACAAAATATATGTTGTTGTATTTTGCACGACAATTGTTGTAATAAAGTTGTAGTTGTTTTCATTATATATATTTGGCGACTTCGAAATGGGTTGGATGGAATGGACCTATTTTGGGGTCAATTCATATTACTACCGCCGACCTAAGTTATGATCCCATCCACATTAATGCATGGCAGGTTCTTTAGTCAACCGTCATGCTTTTTCATCATTACAAGTCAAAGATGTAGATATTAAAATGTCCAAAGGATTGATCCACCGAATTCCGGGCTTGGTCTTATAAGTTTAAAAAGAAAATAATAAGATAACCCAACTAAAAGACTTCCATTAGCTCACCAATAAAGGCCCAAATAGAATACTTAAAAGAAGCAGTTCTCAAAGACAATCTTACCAAAAGAGTTAAAAAAAAATATCATGACCCAACAATTTCTTTTTCGGGCGTGTGAGTAATTATGTATTGTTATTATTTGTGAGAATTTATGAACTTTTGGTTTTATTTCCATCTAAATGATGAACTTTTGTTTGATAACATAGTAACATATATATTTTGCTTAATTAATGTTTGTAAACTAGCTAGCTAGTCTGTAATCTGTATTGTGTTTGTGGATTCTTTATAATTATCGTCTACCTGTGATTAGAAACACTAGTTAATTTAGATGTGAGGTACAATAAATATAACTCAAAAGTCATAACAAGAGTACTTATTGTGTTATACCCGGCCCCATTATATGGTTCATATATACATCCTGTAAAATATGAAATTACATGTTAATGGTCCTAATAAGTTTTGTAACTTGTTATTATATTGGTGGTTATAAAAAATATTATATATTTTATAATTTTTGTTATATTGATTAATGCAATATTTTCGAGATGATTTCCAGATAATGTTTACAGATCTAACTGACAACTATATATTTAACGAGGAAATTTAGATACTGCTCCACGTCATTCACGAAAAGACATGAATATCGACCTAACTACAGTAAAAAAATTAAATTCACTACCAAATCTATAACTAATGTAATGAAAAATTATATAAATTTATTACGGTGAAGTTGGTGTGCAACCATAAAGTTAGAATCATCAACAAAAGGCTCATCTTTTAAAAACCAGTGTTGACAGTCCAAAATGTAAAACAGATCACATAAACGAATTACAAAAAATTATTATATTTATTTGCAAGAAGTTGTTGTTCTCAAATTTTATGGTTGAGACAAACTCTATGTGATTTTGATATTCTATGTGATTGTGTGCATATATACTGTGATAATTCTAGTACTATAGATATATCAAAAAATCCAATTTTATATTTACGTACCAAACACATAGAGATAAGACATCATTTTTAAGAGATAATATGTCAAAATTTAATTAAGTTAATCTTCATCTCATAAAATCAAATAAAAGACATAAAGATTATACCATTGTGACATGCATAATTTAACTAATTTTCATTACACATTACATGCATATTAAAAAAACTGTGTAGACGTGCATTACTAATTTTATCTGATAAACAGCATTTTAAATCGTATCCTGAATTTATGGGAACAATAATTATCCCTCTTCAGATATGTCGGCTATATATCATAAAACCGTATCGCTATCTTTTTGAAATTTGAAAAGATAAGAGAGATGAACCGTCTCATTTTCTCGGGAAGACGTATGGCATCAGACATCAAATCAAACGCCATCTCATCTCTCTTACTTTACCAATCTCCTTCAGCAGACGCCTGACCATTCTAGAACTTATTCATTATGTGTTCTCTCTTCTCAAACAAAACTCATCTGTAAGATCACCCCCAACTTTTTTTTTTTTTTTTTTTTTATGAATAAAAATTTAATTTTATCTAATTATTATTTTAAATAATAAGATATTGATTTGATATAGTTATGGGTGATTTGTACAAATTTTGTAAAGTAAGTAAGTTGTCATAAAATATTCATTTGGACGGAAAATATTCTTTTTATCGGGAAATATTTAATGCGTTACACAATCATTAGTGGGACCTACATAACGGAATAATTATCATTTGATATAAAGCGTGAAATAACCTTTTTATAAAAATAACAAAGAAAAACTTTTACCGTTAACTCGTTGAAATACTTTCGGTGATAAAAGTACGATGTCGTTTGGTTTGCACAAGATGCACCAGATTACACAATATCTCCGATTATTGATTCTTACGTGAAGAAGTCACTCGCCAATCAATAATTGCCACGAGAGTTATTGCGTAGTATCTCTCATATTATTGATTCAATTATTGTCACAGTATCACATGCACAATATTTTATATTATTAAATCAATAATTGAGACGACACAGTTATTCATATTATTATTTGCATTATTGACAATGTTATTTAATTGCGCGCCAATAAGGAGAAATCTTTATTGGAAAGCCCCCTCTTTTCTAGGAATGATTTGGTTGTCAATATTGTGAGTTATAATATTAATGATGAATAATTGTTGAAAGATTAAAATGTGCTTATTGAAGATAAGTGATTTGTGGTAAATATTTATTTTTTGATATAAATAGAGGAGTTTTGTCATGAAGTATTTGTTGTAAGTTTGACTTATTACATGGACCTCCACTTACTCAATTTTTAAAATCGCTTCGGTGAAAGTTGTCTCGCTTTTATTTTATCATTATTATAATAGTAATAAAACAAAAACTTTTTATATAAAGCATAATACTTTTATATTATATATAAAGTTATTTATTTTATTAGATTATAATTAGAATATATTATATTTTATATAAAATTTTTATTTTATTAGAATATTTTATTGCACAGTAATGAACAGTAAAAATCAGATTCTCGCCCGTGAAATCGTCCAAAATTTTACTGTTCATCCGTGATTAAATAGTGCATTGTCATTCTCCTATAAATAAGATGCTTAGTTACGAAGTAAAAATCACACTAGAATCAGAGAATTCTTCTTCTATAATATTGTGCGTATTTCTTTTGAGTATAAGGATACTTTGAGTGTAGCAAATAATACAAGTTTTTCTCAAGAATATCTCCGCTATACCAGTAAGATTTAGTCTTCTACTAAGGTAAGAGATATTATTTTCGTTCAATATTCGTAAGAAATATTATTTTCTTCCATACTCCATAGTATGTAAGTAATATTATTTCGTTTCATATTCCTAAATTTACACTTACTTTGATAAGTATTGCTTTTATAATCCCTGAAATTAGTAGAATATCCTTGAGTTTTGCGCTTCATCTAGTATCGTTTCATTGGAATATTGGTCTGAACTTTCTTATTAAATTTCAATATTTTCATTCGGGGTACTATTCACTCGGGTACTATTCATTTGAGTACTATTCACGGGATATTATTCACGACAAAATTAGTTTTTTTTCTGTCCAAATTATTTTTGATACATGAATATCATTCTTGAGTTTTACTCCACAATTAGATATCATGTTGATAATTTGGACATTCTTGAACTATGGATAAATTGAATTATAAATCTCTAATATTTATCATTGATCTCACTTGATTGATTCTTTAATTATATCATTGTCATCATCCTCATGATTATATTGTGATGAAAGTCATCTTTTTGGCGTAGTGACGCCCCAAAATAGGTATACATCACCCATTCTCGAGTTGTCAATATATGGTACGTAAACAACTACAACTTTATTATTACAACAAGAAACTGTGAGTTTAAATACAAATATTATCTTCTGTATAATATCTATACTCAAATAAATCCTCATCACATTTATCGATACATTATTTTACAAAAATGGTGAGGACTACTAAACAACTCTCTCTAGAACCTTCATTCCATACCCCAACTGCATCTCGCTATATTCTCGCCTCCCCGAGAAAAAAATGGAACAAAAGGAAAAGGGTGAGCTCAACTAGCTCAAGAAAAAGAATATTACGACTAAGATAATATACAACAAATTATCGTTAGTCTTCAACAGGAAAAATCTAATAGAATACAATAGACAACAAATTTTAAATCAATATTCGCAATGAAAATAATAATTCATTAGAAGAGTTAAGTAGAGAATGCAAACTACTATCTTCTATGTATGAATTTAAAAGTTCATCGCCTATCTTTTATCCCCGTAACATCAATCAATATACATCCGAATCAAATATTCATCTTTGCACTACAGCCAAAGATATTCATCACCGGTCATGTTCATTTAAACACTGCATCTTTGCACATCTAAATCACTGTTCATCTCAACACTCTCATCTTTGCACTACTACCAAAGATATTCTTCAGAAATCATTCATCTTTGCACTACAGCCAAAGATATTCAATAATATCATCATTTAAGACCGAGGATGATGAAAAATATTTTTAAAGAAACGAATCCAAAGGAAACAAAATGACAAGGATTAAGGATTAAGGATTCGTACTTTGTTTTATCCACGTTCAAAAATACCTCAAAAATAATCATAAGTGGTGTAAAATTCAAGAATGATCAAAACATGGATACAATCAAAGCTAGTATCCGTAATAGATATTTTGACAAAAAGAAGAAATTTTATTTTTCTATGAATAGTGTCAGATATCGTGAATAAAGGCCGTATACGTGAATAAGTAACTCCGACACCAAAAGATAGAAATTCCACAAAAAAACATCTTCACGCTTCATGAATAGTACTTAATAAGAACTCGTGAATAAGAACTCGTGAATAGTAACTCATGAATAGTAACTCGTGAATAAGAACTCATGAATAGTAACCCCGACATGAAAAAGTTCCAAATTTGATAAAAAGTTCCAACCAATATTTCAAAGATAATGATATTGAAGAAATAATATCATTTGAGAAGAAAATAACATCCCTTACCTCGAAAGATTATTAAGATTTCTAAATTTAATACCGTGATATAGTCTCAAGAAGGAACTTGCACCGCCTAACAATACTCAAAGTATACTCAAAATACTCACAAGAATACGCCGATAATATAGAGAGAGAAAACTTCAGCTTCGTGTGATTTTCAATTCTAACCCAAGACCCTATTTATAGAAAATCGCTAGAACACCAAAGCGTAAAATTTAATAAAATAATAATATTTTTAAAAATATTCAAGCCCACCTTAGAAATCTGATTTCAGATCATTTATAACACATGTGAGCCACTCAATTACAACAAAAAAACGTTTTTCTTATTTAAATATTTTAAACTCCAAAAATCAATTATTTCTTGAGCTTCGTAACTTCAATAATTCATAATAAATAGCCCTTTCATCGTAAAATTCGAATCTCGCGTGTTTTTATAGGAAATTCAATTCTACAACTTTGCGTAAGAAAGTTTTTCCAAATTCCAAATAAAAATTGACCAAATCCACAAACCAAGCGATTTTATGTGCTATAATCAAATTTCACCAATAAATGGGGTCCACCGACATGTTTAACATGTTTTAAACATTTATTGCAACAAAAATACTCTTCCTCCTCAGATACTCATATATCCCACATTCGCTGTAAAATATCACCATTATTATATTATTAAAATATAATAATATATTTAAATGAATTATTTTATCGTAAAAGATAAAATTTCAATTTTCAACAATTGTCACATTAAAATTTTCTCCATCTATATCCACATAAAATCAATATTTTCTTATCATATGAATCAATAATTAATTATTCACAAATAATATTATGTAATCACAATATCGACAACCAGCAGCTCCCTGAGAAAGAGGGGGCTCCAATAAGAATTTCTCCTCATCGGGCGCAAGCAATTAGGTGACCAAACCTCTCCTGTATGTAACTTTCTAGACATTGCCAATAATGTTATCTAATAATATTATTCAGATAATATGAATTATTGCTTCGATAATGAAAAATATCGTGTAATGACAATTATCAAACAACAAAGAATATAAAATATCAACGCAAAGAATTATTAACTCAATAAAATAAAATAATCGAATAAGAATTATCAGTAACCATTATCGAGTAGTGCCTTCACGTAAGAATCAATAATTGGTGCAATACCGTGCTAAACAACGCCAGATTAGTGTGTTTTAACCAATCGTATTTTAACAAGATAATCTGTGAATAACTACGCCAATTATTTTAAACAACTTATATTTGTCGCTTTTTTCATCCAATCGCTTTCGTTATGGGGCCCACACAAGTCGCTACCGTCGCATTTAATATTCCCCGACAAAGATTTAATATTCCACGACCAAACGAATATTCCCGACAACAATGAATATTTTATAACCACTTGCTTATTTTGAAATATTTATGATTTTACCCATAACTATCCACATTAATCAAATCAACCCTTACTATTTCAAAATAATAAATAAAGAAAAATTCCTTTTCATTAATAATTTGGGGTCTTACAACCTCCCTCCTTATGAAATTTCGTCCTCGAAATCGACGACGCACTCGTGTGTTTCAAAAGGTGAGGATACCTCGCTTTCATTTCCGCTTTCCAATTCCTGTGTCATTTCTCTATATAGCATGATTCCTCCACAAAACTTTAACTTGTGGTATGACCTTTCAAGCGTAGGACATGCTCCTTCCTATCCAAGATCTTGACAGTACCTCCTCACACGCTAAGTCTTCTATTATCTCGTCCTGCTTCTAACTCTATAACGTGGTTCGGTCTTTCACATATTTACGGGTATGATATGTGAAACACATTATGAACACGAGACATACTTGAGGTAACGCAAGTCTATAGGCTACATTTCCTACTTCCTGGCCAAGAATTTGAAATGGACCAATAAATCGTGGATCGAGCTTTCTCTCTTCCCAAATCTTGTAACTCCTTCCATGGAGCAACTCGCAACAATACATGATCCCCTACACTAAATTCCACGCCCTTTCGATGAAGATCCGCATAACTCTTTTGTCGATCTTGTGCCGCTTTGTATACGCTGTCGAATCATTTGGATCTTTTCTAGTAGTCATACGCATTTAACTCTAGTCCCAACAATGTTGCTTCACCCACCTCATCCCAACATATCGAGAAACGACATTTTCGCCCATATAATGCTTCAAATGGAGCCACACCTATACTTGCTCGATAACTGCTGTTGTAGGAGAATTCCACCAATGGTAAATACTTATCCCAACCGCCTTTGAAGTCTAGGACACGTAGTCTTAATAAATCTTCAAGAGTTTGAATAGTCCTCTCTCGATTGTCCGTCTGCTTGGGGATGGTATGCCGAACTAAATCGCAAATCCGCGCTCATAGCTTTTTGCAAGCTAACCCAAAATCTTGAAGTGAATCTTGGGTCACGATCCAAAACTATGGATACAGCATGCCATGCAACCTCACAATCTCATTCACGCATATACCAAAGAAGACGCTCAAGTGAATAAGTCTCCCAGATCGGCAAGAAATGAGCGCACTTGGTTAATCTATCAACAATAACCCAAATAGCATTGATGCCTTGAGAAACCGTAGGAAGACCCGTAACGAAATCCATGGTAATGTGTTCCCACTTCCATTTCGAATCTCAAGTGGTTGCAACGGACCCTTAGGTACTAGATGCTCCGCCTTTACACGCCGACAAGTTAAACACATCGAGATAAACTTTGCAATCTCTCTTCATATTGTTCCACCAAAATGTATGTCAAGATCACGATACATTTTAGTACTTCCGTGATGGATTGCAAATGGTGTATCAGTGTGCCTCCATCATAATCTTGTACTTCAAATCGTAGTCGTTAGGGACACACAAAGTCTAGAGTGGACTCAAGTATTCCTTCTTCATCAATTCTCGCCCTAATAGCTCCTTCTTGTACTTTCTTCTTCATACGCATCACCCCCTGCCTGCGGGGCTCGAGCAACCTTAACTTTTTCTATTAAAGTCGGCTCTATACGCAGATACTTGACATCATCGCACTCGCTCCTCGCATATGATCTTCTACTCAACGCGTCACCACCACGCTCGCTTTTCCGTGATGGTATCAATAGTGTGGTCGTAGTCTTTCAATAGTTCGAGCCAACGTCACAGCCGCATGTTGAGTTCTTTTTTGAGTGAAGAAATATTTAAGGCTTTTATGGTCCAATATATCTCCACTTTCTCCCATATAGATAGTGCCTCCATATCTTTAAGCGCTGAAACGATCGGGCCGCTAACTCTAGATCATGAGTAGGATAATTCCTCTCATACTCTTTAAGTTGTCGCGGGCATAGGCTATGACTTTCCCACGCTGCATGAGAACACATCCTAACCCTTTGCTCTCAAGCATCATTGAGATAACAAATCCATCCGAACCGATGGTATTGTTAGAACAAAATAAATAAGTCTCCTCTTAAGCTCTTGAAACTCTTCTCGCATTCTTCGCTCCAAACGAATTTTGTATCCTTCCGAAAGTTAGCCGAAGTTAATGGAGTAGCGATTCGAGAAAACCTTCCACTAATCTCTCCGATAATAACCAAATAAGCCCAAAAGCTACGTGCATTTCCACCGACTTCTGGCTTGTTCCCAACTTCAGATTGCTTCAATCTTCACGGATCAACAGATACTCCATGTTTCGACACCACGTGCCCAAGGAATGCTACTTCTCAAGCCGTAACTCGCATTTCTTCAATTTGGCATATAGTTGGTTTTCACGGCCTTTGAGTACCAAATTTCAAATGGTGCTCATGATCTTCACGACTTTTGGAATATATAAGGATGTCATCAATAAAGACAACAACGAATCGATCCAAATATTCCTTGAATACTCTGGTTCATCATATCCATGAAAGTCAGCAGGAGCATTAGTCAATCCGAAAGACATGACTAAGAATTCATAATGCCCATACCGAAGTTCTAAAGGCGCCTTTGAATATCCTCGCCTAATCTTCACCGATGATATCCGTAACTAAGATCGATTTTTGAAAAGAATTGTGCCCTCAGAATCGGTCAAACAAGTCATCAATACGAGGTAGAGGATACCTATTCTCGATGGTGACATGGTTCAATTCCCGATAGTCAATACAAAGTCGCATACTCCCGCCTTTCTTCTTTACAAATAAAACAGAGCACCCCAAGGAGATGTACTAGACGAATGAAACCGATGTCCAACAATTCCTCAGAGTTGGACCTTTAACTCCTCAAGTTCAATAGAGCCATTCGATATGGGGTTTTAGAAATGGGCTTTATACCAGTTCAAGATCAATAAAGAATTCAACTTCACGCTCGGGGTAGACCGAAGTTCTTCGAAATACGCCAGAAAGTCAATAACAACAGAATATTATTCAAATTTGACGTGTCTTTATTCAAATCCATAACATGGGCTAAGAAAGCTTGACATCCGCTTTTCAATAAACGAATAGCTTTATGATTAGATATGACAAAGATTGATTTTAATGGTTTAGTTGTTGAATTGCATAACAAAGTCAAGTTAGAATATGAAAACTAACAACCTTACGAAAACAATCAATTTTGGCATGATGAGTAGTTAACCAATCAATCCCTAAAATCACATCAAAAGCAAGTATCTTTAAAGAGATAAGGTCAATGTAAGGTAATGGTGCCAACTTGAATCAAACAAGATTTATAAACAAGTGGATGTGATGAAAGTTTCTCCTAACGGAGTTTCCACAGATAGGTCAAAGTCTAATTTCTCCTGAGTCAAGTTTAAACGCTGAGCACAAGCAGAGAGATAAATGAATGGGTAGCACCCAGATCAAGTAAGGTATAAACTTCGCAAGAATTTATAAATAGCTTACCCGTGATCACCTCGCTTGGGTTCCTCGATTATGACCAAATACAACAAACGCTTCTTCCCTAATCGCTGACTTTCGACTTTTCTCGGGATAGTTTTTCGAGTCACCGCCCCTCACGAACTAGGTTTCGCTACTGCATAATCTCGAGCGATATATGTCCTTCCTTTCCACAATTATAGCATACCTTGAACTGCTAGTGGCGCTTGACCGATATGTCCTCTTTCCCGCATTTATAAGATATACGACCGGTGGTCGTTTCTCCTCCCTTAGAACCAGGCTTGCGCAAGACCGCTGCCTTCACATGGTCGTTGTTAAATCTCCTCTTTTAAAATCTCCTCCCGACTCGCTTCTTCTATTTTCACGGCTATGATTACCACCAGAGTGGTTACCATTTTTGTCCGCTCTTTCTTTTCTCCGCCGGGTTATCATTATTCGCTTGATCGCTATCTCTCGGTACGATCCTCGTTATGGTCCTCAACGACCGTATTCTCGTATCTCGCTTCTAATAATTGAGCCCTCACTTAAACATCCTAATAGAGAGAAAATTTATGAGAAATGAGATATCGACGATGCCGTTTCAAACCTCTAAGAAACATCCGCCATATACGCTCCTCATTCTCCACCAAATGAGGTGCAAACTCGATAACTCGCAAACTTTGCCTCGCATCGAGACACCGCCATGTTGTTTTGCTCTAACTAATAAACTCCACTTCCTTCATACGACGAACACTTTCGTGAAAGTATTTGTCATTAAATAGTTTCAAACGCCTCCCAAGACATGCCGAAAAGCGGCCGGATGGGTACGCTTCACGCACTCCCACCAAGAGTCCCGCCTTCGCCACGGAACATAAAGGTGGCGAATGGAACCTTCGTTCTCCGCGCATCCCAAGACATCGAATATCTTGGTAATTTGTTTGACCCATGTTTCCGCCATGATCGGATCCGCTTTCCTTAAATTCGTGGTCCCAACTTTTGAATCGCTTGGCCAGTGACAACCCGTGAATTGCTATCATTTCCTCCTCAGATTTTGAACACGAAGTCTCCTCGTCTCGATTTTGCATGAACTGCAAAAACTTCTAAACATCCCCTCGCTCATCATCTCGCTTTCAATGGTGTTGTTCACAGAGAGGAACATTGCCACTGCAAGGCACGCTTCTCCTCGCTGGTGAGTACAAAGCGCCTCCACTGGCCTCATTTCCATTGTTAATATTCTCACGACATTCTCAAATACCGCCATAAAACAAGGGTTAATTAAGGAAATCAATATATCACATAATATCCCTATATACCACCAACTAACAAATAAGCTTAGTAGACACACTAGCGAAGGATTTACTCGCCTCCTCCCTCCTAGTTCTATTCCCCGATCTCCGCCAGAGATCATATCCCTAAGCTCGATACCAACCGCGACGCCCCCAAAATAGGTATACATCACCCATTCTCGAAATTGTCAATATACGGTACGTAAACAACTACAACTTTATTATTACAACAAGAAAACTGTGAGTTTAAATACAAATATTATCTTCTGCATAATATCTATATACAAAATAAATCCTCATCACATTTATCGATACATTATTTTACAAAAATGGTGAGGACTACTAAACAACTCTCTCTAGAACCTTCATTCCATACCCCGACTGCATCGCTATATTCTCGCCTCCCGAGAAAAAAATGGAACAAAAGGAAAAGGGTGAGCTCAATTAGCTCAAGAAGAAAGAATATTACGACTAAGATAATATACAACAAATTATCGTTAGTCTTCAACAGGAAAAAATCTAATAGAATACAATAGACAACAAATTTTAAATCAATATTCGCAATGAAATAATAATTCATTAGAAGAGTTAAGTAGAGAATGCAAACTACTATCTTCTATGTATGAATTTAAAAGTTCATCGCTCATCTTTTATCCCCAGAACATCAATCAATATACATCTGAATCAAATATTCATCTTTGAATCCAAAGATATTCATCAATCGTCATGTTCATTTAAACACTGCTCATCTTTGCACATGTGCCAAAGATATTCATCACTGGTCATGTTCATCTAAACACTGCTCATCTTTGCACTACAGCCCAAAGATATTCTTCAGAAATCATTCATCTTTCATCACACTACAAAGCCAAAGATATTCAATAATATCATCATTTAAGACCGAGGATGATGAAAAATATTTTTAAAGAAACGAATCCAAAGGAAACAAAATGACAAGGATTAAGGATTAAGGATTCGTACTTTGTTTTATCCACGTTCAAAAATACCTCAAAAATAATCATCATAGTGGTGTAAAATTCAAGAATGATCAAAACATGGATACAATCAAAGCTAGTATCCGTAATAGATATTTTGGACAAAAAAGAAATTTTTTTTTTCTATGAATAGTGTCAGATATCGTGAATAGTGCCGATAATGTGAATAAGTAATCTCAAACACCAAAAGATAGAAATTCCACAAAAACATCTTCACGCTTCATGTAATAATAGTACTCGTGAATAAGAATTCCGTAATAATAAGAACTCATGAATAAGAACTCGTGAATAAGAACTCATGAATAGTAACCCGACATGAAAAAGTTCCAAATTTGATAAAAAGTTCCAACCAATATTTCAAAGATAATGATATCAAGAAATAATATCATTTGAGAAGAAAATAACATCCCTTACCTCGAAGAGATTAAGACTTTCTAATTTGAATACCTGATATAAGGTCAAGGAACTTGCACCGCCTAACAATACTCAAAGTATACTCAAAATACTCACAAGAATACGCCGATAATATAGAGAGAAAAACTTCGCTTTCGTGTGATTTTCAATTCTAACCTAAGACCCTATTTATAGAAAATTGCTAGAACACCAAAGCGTAAAATTTAATAAAATAATATTATTTCTTAAAAATTTCAAGCCCACCTTAGAAATCTGATTTCAGATCATTTATAACACATGTGAGCCACTCAATTACAAAAAAAACGTTTTTCTTAAAAAAAATATTTTAAACTCCAAAATCAATTATTTCGAGCTTCGAACTTCAATAATTCATAATAAATAGCCCTTTCATCAGAAAATTCGAATCTCGCGAGAGTTTTTATAGAAAATTCAATTCTCTACAACTTTGCGTAAGAAAGTTTTTCCAAATTCCAAATAAAATTGACCAAAATCCACAAACGGGCGCGATTTTACAAAGCTATAATCAAATTTCAAACCAATAAATGGGGTCCACCGACATGTTTAACATGTTTTAAACATTTATTGCAACAAAAATACTCTTCCTCCTCAGATACTCATATATCCCACATTCGTTGTAAAATATCACCATTATTATATTATTAAAATATAATAATATATTTAAATGAATTATTTTATCGTAAAAGATAAAATTTCAATTTTCAACAATTGTCACATTAAAATTTTCTCCATCTATATCCACATAAAATTAATATTTTCTTATCATATGAATCAATAATTAATTATTCACAAATAATATTACGTAATCACAATATCGACAACCGTGTGCGCTCCCTGTGAAAGAGGGGCTTTCCAATAAGAATTTCTCCTTATCAAGCGCGCAATTAGGTGACCAAACCTCTCCTTAGACATGTAACTTTCTAGACATCGCCAATAATGTTATCTAATAATATTATTCAGATAATATGAATTATTGCTTCGATAATGAAAAATATTGTGTAATGACAATTATCAAACAACAAAGAATATAAAATATCAACGCAAAGAATTATTAACTCAATAAAATAAAATAATTTAATAAGAATTATCGTAAACAATTATCGAGTAGTGCCTTCTTCACGTAAGAATCAATAATTGGTGCAATACCGTGCTACATCGTGTTTTAACCAATTTAGTATTTTAACAAGATTAATCTGTAAATAACTACGCCAAGTATTTTTAAACAACTTATATTTGTCATTTTTTCTTCATCCAATCGCTTTCACATGGGCCCACACATGGTCAAGGCCGTCGCATTTAATATTCCCCGACAAATTTAATATTCCACGACCAAACGAATATTCCCTAACAACAATGAATATTTTATAACCACTTGCTTATTTTGAAATATTTGCATGATTTTACCCTTAACTATCCACATTAATCAAATCAACCCTTACTATTTCAAAATAATAAATAAAGAAAATTCCTTTTTATTTAAAATATTTCGGGGTCTTACAACCTCCCTCCTTATGAAATTTCGTCCTCGAAATTGACGTGACGTACTGTGTGTTTCAAAAGGTGAGGATACCTCGCTTTCATTTCGCTTTCCAATTCCCGTGTCATTTCCTCTATAAATGATTCCTCCACAAAACTTTAACTTGTGGTATGACCTTTCACCAGTAGGACATGCTCCTTCCTATCCAAAATCTTGACAGTAGCTCCTCATACGTTAAGTCTTCTATTATCTCGTCCTGGTTCTAACTCTATAACGTGGTTCGGGTCTTTCACATATTTACTGAAGTACGATATGTGAAACACATTATGAACACGAGACATACTCGGAGGTAACGCGAGTCTATAGGCTACATTTCCTACTCGGTCAAGAATTTGAAATGGACCAATAAATCGTGGATCGAGCTTTTCTCTTTCCCAAATCTTGTAACTCCCTTCCATGGAGCAACTCATGAACAATACATGATCCCCTACACTAAATTCCACGTCCTTTCGATGAAGATCCGCATAACTCTTTTGTCGATCTTGTGCCGCTTTGTATACGCTATCGAATCATTTGAATCTTTTCGGTAGTCATATCGTATTAACTCCTAGTCCCAACAATGTTGCTTCACCCACCTCATCCCAACATATTGGAGAACCACATTTTCGGCCCATATAATGCTTCAAATGGAGCCACACCTATACTTGCTCGATAACTCATTGTTGTAGGAGAATTCCACCAATGGTAAATACTTATCCCAACTACCCTTGAAGTCTAGGACACGAGTAAATCTTCAAGAGTTTGAATAGTCCTCTCGATTGTCCGTCTGCTTTGGGGATGGTATCTTAGAACTAAATCGCAAATCCGCGCCCATAGCTTTTTTTGCAAGCTAACCCAAAATCTTGAAGTGAATCTTGGGTCACGATCCAAACTATGGATACTGTGCATGCCATGCAACCTCACAATTTCATTCACGTATATACTAGCAAGACGCTCAAGGGAATAAGTCTCTCAGATCGGCAAGAAATGAGCGGACTTGGTTAATCTATCAACAATAACCCAAATAGCATTGATGCCTTGAGAAACCGTAGGAAGACCCGTAACGAAATCCATGGTAATGTGTTCCCACTTCCATTTCGAATCTCAAGTGGTTGCAACGGACCCTTAGGTACTAGATGCTCTCGCCTTTACACGCTGACAAGTTAAACACATTGAGATAAACTTTGCAACCTCTCTCTTCATATTGTTCCACCAAAATGTATGTCAAGATCACGATACATTTTAGTACTTCCGAGTTGAATTGAAAATGGTGTATTGTGTGCCTCCATCATAATCTTGTACTTCAAATCGAGTCGTTAGGAACACAAAGTCTAAAGTGGACTCAAGTATTCCTTCTTCATCAATTCTCGCCTTCGAATAGCTTCTTCTTGTACTTTCTTCTTCATAATGATCGCCTCCGCCAATTCGGTGGCTTGAGCAACCTTAACTTTTCTATTAAAGTTGGCTCTATCGTATACTTGACATCATCGCACTCGTTCCTCGCATATGATCTTCTACTCAACGCCACGTCACTACCACGTTAAACTTTTACGTGATGGTATTGAATAGTGTGGTCGTAGTCTTTCAATAGCTCGAGCCAACGTCATTTGCCGCCATGTTGAGTTCTTTTTGAGTGAAGAAATATTTAAGGCTTTTATGGTCTCAATATATCTCCACTTTCTCCCCATATAGATAGTGCCTCCATATCTTTAGCAATACAAAACGATCGCCGCTAACTCTAGATCATGAGTAGGATAATTCCTCTCATACTCTTTTTAAGTTGTCGCGAGGCATAGGCTATGACTTTCCCACGTTGCATGAGAACACATCCTAACCCTTTCCTCAAGCATCGTCAGAGATAACAAATCCATCCGAACCAGATGGTATTGTTAGAAACAGTGCCAAATAAGTCTCCTCTTAAGCTCTTGGAAACTCTTCTCGCATTCTTCACTCCAAACGAATTTTGTATCCTTCCGAGTTAGTTTGGGTTAATGGAGTAGCGATTCGAGAAAACCCTTCCACGAATCTCCGATAATAACCAAATAAGCCCAAAAAACTACGTGATTGCCATCCACTTCTTGGTTGATCCCAACTTTGTATTGCTTCAATCTTCGTCGGATCAACAGATACTCCATGTTTTTGACACCACGCGCCCAAGAAATGCTACTTCCTCAAGCCGTAACTCGTATTTCTTCAATTTGGCATATAGTTGGTTTTCACGAAGCCTTTGAGTACCAAATTCAAATGGTGCTCATGATCTTCACGGCTTTTGGAATATATGAAGATGTCATCAATAAAGACAACAACGAATTGATCCAAATATTCCTTGAATACTCGGTTCATCATATCCATGAAAGCCAGCAGAGCATTAGTTAGTCCGAAAGATATGACTAAAAATTCATAATGCCCATACCGAGTTCTCAAGGCGCCTTTGGAATATCCTCGCCTTCTAATCTTCACCGATGATATCCCGAACGAAGATCGATTTTTGAAAAGAATTGTGCCCTTGCAATCGGGTCAAACAAGTCATCAATACGAGGTAGAGGATACCTATTCTTGATGGTGACATGGTTCAATTCCGATAGTCAATACAAAGTCGCATACTCCCGTCTTTCTTCTTTACAAATAAAACAGGAGCACCCCAAGGAGATGTACTAGATCGAATGAAACCGATGTCCAACAATTCCTCAGGTTGGACCTTTAACTCACGAAGTTCAATAGGAGCCATTCGATATGGGGTTTTAGAAATGGGCTTTGTACGGTGTTCAAGATCAATAAAGAATTCAACTTCACGTTACGGGGTAGGCGGAAGTTCTTCTGAAATACGCCGGAAAGTCAATAACAACAACGAATATTATTCAAATTTGACGTGTCTTTATTCAAATCCATAACATGGGCTAAGAAAGCTTGACATCCGCTTTTTCAATAAACGAATAGCTTTATGATTAGATATGACGTTGATTGATTTTAATGGTTTAGATGTTTGAATCCATAACAGTCAAGTTGGTTAGGAATATGAAAACTAACAACCTTACGAAAACAATCAATTTTGGCATGATGAGTAGTTAACCAATCAATCCACTAAAATCGGTATCTTTAAAGAGATAAGGTCAATGTAAGGTAATGGTGCCAACTTGAATCAAACAAGATTTATAAGCGATGGATGTGATGAAAGTTTCTCCTAACGGAGTTTCCACAGATAGGTCAAAGTCTAATTTCTTGGAGTCAAGTTTAAACGTTGAGCACATGCGGAGAGATAAATGAATGGGTAGCACCCAGGTATCAAGTAAGGTATAAACTTCGCAAGAATTTATAAATAGCTTACCCGTGATCACCTCGTTTGGGTTCCTCGCATTATGACCAAAATACAACAAACGCTTCTTCCGGAATCGTTGACTTTGACTTTTACGGGGACGATCTTTTGAGTCACCGTCCCCCATTGAACTAGGTTTTTCTGCGTCTGATCTCGAAAGCGATATGTCCTTCCTTTCCACAATTATAGCATACCTTGAATCTGTTGGCGGCGGTTTGGTGATATGTCCCTCTTTCCGCATTTATAAAGATATGACCGGTGGTCGTTTCTCCTCCCTTAGAACCGGGGCCATAACGGCCTTTGCTGTCTTCATACGGTCGTTGTTAAATCTCCTCTTTTAAAATCTCCTCCCGACTCGCTTCTTACATTTTTCATGGCCATGATTACCACCGAGTGGTTACCATTTTTGTCCGTCTGTTTTTCTCCGCCGGGTTATCATTATTACATTGATTCGCTATCTCTACACGATCCTCGGTTATGGTCCCTCGAACGACCGTACTCGTTATCTCGCTCTAATAATTGAGCCCTGCTTACAACATCTCAATAAAGAGAAATTTATGAGAAATGAGATCTCGACGTACGCCGGGTTTCAAACCTCTAAGAAACATCCGTGTCATACGTTCCTCATTCTCCACCAAATGAGGTGTGAAACTCAGTTAACTCTGCAAACTTTGCCTCGTCTTCGAGACACCGCCATGTTGTTCTGCTCGATCCTAATAAACTCCACTTCCTTCATATACGTAACACTTTCGTGAAAGTATTTGTCATTAAATAGTTCTCAAACGTCTCCCAAGACATACGCCGAGTCTTGCGGACTGGATGGAGTACGCTTCACGACTCCACCGATGATCGCTTCGCCATGGAACATAAAGGTGGCGAATGGAACCTTCGTTCTCCTCCGTGCATCCCAAGACATCGAATATCTTGGTAATTTGTTTGACCCATGTTTCCGCCATGATCGATCCGCTTTCCCTTAAATTCTGGTGGTCCCAACTCTTTGAATCGCTTGCATTTCGTGACAACCCGTGAATTACTATCATTTCCTCCTCAGATTTTGAACACGAGTCTCCTCAAATGCGATTTTGCATGAATCGCAAAAAGCTTCTAAACATCCCCTCGCTTCATCATCTCGCTTTCGGTGGTGTTGTTCACGGGAGGAACATTGCCACTGCTGTAGACGTTCTCCTCGTTGGTGAGTACAGGCGTCTCCACGGTCTCATTTCCATTGTTAATATTCTCGAATGACATTCTCAAATACCGTCATAAAACAAGGGTTAATTAAAAAAATCAATATATCACATAATATCCCTATATCTTGACCAACTAACAAATAAGCTTAGGTAGGACACACTAGCGAAGGATTTACTCGTCTCTCCCTCCTAGTTCTATTTCCCGATCTCCGCCAGGAGATCATATCCTAAGCTCGATACCAACTATGACGCCCCCAAAATAGGTATACATCACCCATTCTCGAGTTGTCAATACATGGTATGTAAACAACTACAACTTTATTACTACAACAATAAAACTCGTGAGTTTAAATACAAATATTATCTTCTGCACAATATCTATACTCAAATAATTCCTCATCACATTTATTGATACATTATTTTACAAAATGGTGAGGACTACTAAATAACTCTCTCTAGAACCTTCATTCCATACCCCGACTAAGTACTCATTATATTCTCGCCTCCCGAGAAAAATGGAACAAAAAGGAAAAGGGTGAGCTCAACTAGCTCGATAAAGAATATTATGACTAAGATAATATACAAAAAATTATCGTTAGTCTTCAACGAGGAAAAAATCTAATAGAATACAATAGACAACAAATTTTAAATCAATATTCGCAGAAATAATAATTCATTAGAAGAGTTAAGTAGAGAATGCAAACTACTATCTTCTATGTATGAATGTAAAAGTTCATCGCCTCATTTTTATCCCTCAGAACATCAATCAATATACATCTGGAATCAAATATTCATCTTTTACTCTACAGTGCCAAAGATATTCATCGATTAATCATGTTTATCTCAACACTGCTCATCTTTGCACTACAGCCAAAGATATTCTTCAGAATCATTCATCTTTGCACTACAAACCAAAGACATTCAATAATATCATCATTTAAGACCGAGGATGATGAAAAATATTTTTAAAGCGAATCGAATCCAAAGGAAACAAAATGACAAGGATTAAGGATTAAGGATTAGTACTTTGTTTTATCCACGTCCAAAAATACATCAAAAATAAATATAGTGGTGTAAAATTCAAGAATGATCAAAACATGGATACAATCAAAGCTAGTATCCGAATAGATATTTTGGACAAAAAGAAGAAATTTTATTTTTCTATTGAATAATAGTGCCAGATCGTTGTGGCGCCCCCAAAATAGGTATACATCACCTATTCCGAGTTGTCAATACATGGTACGTAAACAACTACAACTTTATTATTACAACAAGAAAAAGCTGTGAGTTTGAATACAAATATTATCTTCTAGACAATATCTATACTCAAATAAATCCTCATCACATTTATTGATACATTATTTTACAAAAATGGTGAGGACTACTAAACAATCCTTTCTAAAACCTTCATTCCATACCCCACTGCATCTTTCTTATATTCTCGCCTCCCGAGAAAAATAGAACAAAAGGAAAAGGGTGAGCTCAACTAGCTCGATAAAGAATATTATGACTAAGATAATATACAACAAATTATCGTTAGTCTTCAACAGGAAAAATCTAATAGAATCTGATAGACAACAAATTTTAAATCAATATTCGCAATGAAATAATAATTCATTAGAAGAGTTAAGTAGAGAATGCAAACTACTATCTTCTATGTATGAATTTAAAAGTTCATCGCCTATCTTTTATCCCCTCAGAACATCAATCAATATACATCCGGAATCAAATATTCATCTTTTGCACTACAGGGCGAAGATATTCATCGATTAGTCATGTTCATTTAAACACTGTTCATCTTTGCACTACTGCCAAAGATATTCTTCAAATCATTCATCTTTTTACTTTCTGTGCCAAAAAGATATTCTTAAGAAATCATTCATCTTTGCACTACAAAGCAAAGATATTCTATAATATCATCATTTAAGACCGAGGATGATGAAAATATTTTTTAAAGAAACGAATCCAAAGAAACAAAATGACAAGGATTAAGGATTAAGGATTCGTACTTGGTTTTATCCACGTCCAAAAATACCTCAAAAATAATCATAGTGGTGTAAAATTCAAGAATGATCAAAACATGGATACAATCGAGTTAGTATCCGAATATATGTTTTGACGAAAAGAAGAAATTTTATTTTCTATGAATAGTACAAGATATCGTGAATAGTCTTAGTATCGTGAATAAGAACTCAACACCAAAAGATAGAAATTCCACAAAAATATCTTCACGCTTCACGAATAGTACTCGTGAATAGTAACTCGTGAATAGTAACTCATGAATAGTAACCCGACATGAAAAAGTTCCAAATTTGATAAAACTTCAGATCAACATTTCAAAGATAATGATATTGAAGAAATAATATCATTACTGAAAAAATAATATCCCTTACCTCGAAAGATCGATTACTTTTTAAATAGAATAATCTAGGGTATAGTCTTTGAAGGGAACTTGCATCGCCTAGCAATACTCAAAGTATACTCAAAATACTCACAAGAATACGCTCGATAATATAGAGAGAAAAACTTGATTTACGGTGTGATTTTCAATTCTAACCTAAGCACCCTATTTATAGGAAAATCTTTAGAACACCAAAGCGTAAAATTTAATAAAATAATAATATTTCTTAAAAATATTCAAGCCCACCTTAGAAATCTGATTTCAGATCATTTATAACACATGTGAGCCACTCAATTGCAACAAAAAAACGTTTTCTTACAAAAAATATTTTAAACTCCCAAAATCAATTATTTGAGACTTGAACTTCAATAATTCATAATAAATAGCCCTTTCATCAGAAAATTCGAATCTCGCAGCATGAATTTTTATAGGAATTTCAATTCTCTACAACTTTGCAGAAGAAAGTTTTTCCAAATTCCAAATAGAAATTGACCAAGAAATCCACAAACGAGACGATTTTATAAAAATTTATAATCAAACTTCATCGATAAATGGGGTCCACCGAGCATGTTTAACATGTTTTAAACATTTATTGCAACAAAAATACTCTTCCTCCTCAGTATACTCATATATCCCACATTCGTTGTAAAAAATATCACCGTTAATATATTATTAAAATAATATATTTAAATGAATTATTTTATCGGAAAAAGATAAAATATTAATTTTCAACAATTGTCATTTTAAAAATTTTCTCCATCTATATCCACATAAAATCAATATTTTCCTCATCATATAAATCAATAATTAATTATTCACAAATAATATTACGTAATCACAATATTGATGACCGTGCGCCTTCTGAGGAAAGAGGGGCTTTCCAATAAGAATTTCTTCTTCTTGGCGCCGCATTAGGTGACCAAACCTCTCCTTGAGACGAACTTTCTAGACATTGCCAATAATGTTATCTAATAATATTATTCGAGATAATATGAATTATTGCTTCGATAATGAAAATACTTGTGTAATGACAATTATTGAAACAACAAAGAATATAAAATATCAACGCAAAGAATTATTAACTCAATAAAATAAAATCTTTGAGCGATAATTACTGTAACCATTATTGAGTAGTGCCTTCTTCACGTAAGAATCAATAATTGGTGCAATACTGCAGCTATCTTCTTTTGTTCAACGCCATTAGTGTGTGTTTTTAACCACCGGGTATTCCAACAAGATTAATTCAGTAATAACTACTGCCGTTATTTAAAAACAACTTATATTTGTCGTTTTCTTCATCCAATCGCTTTCAGTTATGGGGCCCACACATGGTCATACGGCCGTCGCATCGAATATTCCCGACAGCGATTTAATATTCCACGACCAAACGAATATTCCCCAACGATAATGAATATTTTATAACCACTTGCTTATTTTGAAATATTTGCATGTATTTAACCCTTAACTATCCACATTAATCAAATCAACCCTTACTATTTCAAAATAATAAATAAAGGAAATTCCTTTTTATTTAAAAAATTTCGGGGTCTTACATACGTGAATAGTAACTCCGACACCAAAAGATAGAAATTCCACAAAAAACATCTTCACGCTTACATGAATAGTACTCGTGAATAAGTAACTCGTGAATAGTAATTCATGAATAAGAACTTTCGTGAATAGTAACTCATGAATAGTAACCCCGATATGAAAAAAGTTCCAAATTTGATAAAATTTCCAACCAATATTTCAAAGATAATGATATTGAAGAAATAATATCATTTGAGAAGAAAATAACATCCCTTACCTCGAAAAATTAGTACTTATTTGGAATCTGAATACCGGTATAGTCTTTGAAGGAACTTACCGTCTAGCAATACTCAAAGTATACTCAAAATACTTACAAGAATACGCTCGATAATATAGAGAGAAAAACTTGATTTACGGTGTGATTTTCAATTCTAACCTAAGCACCTATTTATAGAAATTGCTTAGAACACGCAAAAGCGAAAAATTTAATAAATTAATAATATAATTATATAAATTTCTTACACATGCCTAGAATCTGATTTCACCATCAAACACATGCCACCTTCTAGAAAAAGTAAGAAAAAACGTTTTTCTAATTTTAAATATTTTAAACTTCAAAAATCAATTATTTGAACTTGAACTTCATAATTCATAATAAATAGCCCTTTCATCAGAAAATTGAATCTCGCGTGTTTTTATAGGAATGTCAATTCTCTACATCTTTGCTGAAGAAAGTTTTCCAAATTCCAAATAGAAATTGGCCAAAAATCCTGACAAGCGGGCAATTTTATATAAATCCCATTTCGATCGATAAATGGGGTCCACCAGACATGTTTAACATGTTTTAAACATTTATTGCAACAAAAATATTCTTCCTCCTCGTATACTCATATATCCCACATTCGTTGTAAAAATATCACCATTATTATATTATTAAAATATAATAATATATTTAAATAATTATTTTATCGAGAAAAGATAAAATTTCAATTTTCAACAATTGTCACATTAAATATTTTCTCCATCTATATCCACATAAAATTAATATTTTTCTTATCATATGAATCAATAATTAATTATTCAAAATAATATTACGAGAATCACAATATTGATGACCAGGCGGTTCCTGTGAGAAGAGGGCTTTCGAATAAAAATTTCTTCTTCTTCACGCAATTATTAGGTGACCAAACCTCTCCTTGAATGAGAACTTTCTAGACATTGCCAATAATGTTATCTAATAATATTATTCAGATAATATGAATTATTGCTTCGATAATGAAAAATCTTGTGTAATGACAATTATTGAAACAACAAAGAATATAAAATATCAACGCAACAATTATTAACTCGATAAAATCTTTGAGCGATAATTCACGTAACCATTATTGAGTAGTGCCTTCTTCGTAAGGATCAATAATTGATGCAATACACAGCAGTAAATCTTCTTGTGTTTTAACCAATTTGAGTATTTTAACAAGATAATCTGTAATAACTACGCTGTTATTTTTAATCAACTTATATTTGTCGCTTTTCTTCATCCAATCGCTTTCCGTTATGGGGCCCACACATGGGTCATGCTGCTTACCGTCATTTAATATTCCCAAACAAGACGAATATTCCACGACCAAACGAATATTCCCCGACAAACAATGAATATTTTATAACCACTTGCTTATTTTAGAGTATTTGCGATTTTACCCTTAATCTATCCACATTAATCAAATCAACCCTTACTATTTCAAAATAATAAATAGAGAGAATTAGATTTCATTAATAATAAGTTGGGGTCTTACACCCATAACTGAAGCGATTGATGAAAGAAAACGACAAATATAAGTTGTTTAAAAATAATCAGGCGTAGTTATTCACCGATTAATCTTTGTTAAAATACTTTCGATGGTTAAAACACAAGAAGATTACCAGATATTACCAATTATTGATTCTTACGTAAGAAGGCACTACTCAATAATGGTTACGATAATTCTTTATTCATATTTTATTGATTTAATAATTGTTTGCGTTGATATTTTATATTCATTTGTTTCAATAATTGTCATTACACGATTTTTCATTATCGAAGCAATAATTCATATTATCTGAATAATATTATTAGATAACATTATTGGCAATGTCTAGAAAGTTCTGTCTAAGGAGAGGTTTGGTCACCTAATTGCGCGCCAGTAAGGAGAAATTCTTATTGGAAAGCCCCCTCTTTCCTGGGAACTGCCTGGTTGTCAATATTGTGATTTTGTAATATTATTTATGAATAAATAATTATTGATTCATATGATGAGGAAAATATTGATTTTATGTGGATATAGATGGAGAAAATTTTTAATGTGACAATTGTTGAAAATTGAAATTTTATCTTTTTCTGATAAAATAATTCATTTAAATATATTATTATATTTTAATAATATAATAATGGTGATATTTTTACAACGAATGTGGGATATATGAGTATACGAGGAGGAAGAGTATTTTTGTTGCAATAAATGTTTAAAACATGTTAAACATGTCGGTGGACCCCATTTATTGACTGAAATTTGATTATAGCCTGTAAAATCTCCGTTTGTGGATTTCAGTCAATTTTTGTTTGGAATTTGGAAAAACTTTCTTCTGCAAAGTTGTAGAGAATTGAATTTCCTATAAAAAATCGCGAGATTCGAATTTTTTGATAAAAGGGCTATTTATTATGAATTATTGAAGTTCCGAAGCTCCGAAATAATTGATTTTTGGAAGTTTTAATTATTTTTATTAAGAAAAACGTTTTATTTGTTTTTGGCACATGTGTGGCTGAAGTTTGGACCAGATTTGTGTGCGTAGGAAATTTGATTATATATATTATTATTATATTAAATTTTCTGCTTTGGTGTTCTAAGCATTTTCCTATAAATAGGTGCTTAGGTTAAAATTGAAAATCACACCGTAAACCTAAATTTTCTCTATATTATTGAGCGTATTCTTGTGAGTATTTTGAGTATAATTTGAGTATTGCTATACTTGCAAGTTCAAGTCATAGCCTATATTGATGTTTCAACTGTAAATCTTGTCTTTGTGAGGTAAGGGGATATTTTTTTTCGTAATGATATTGTTTCTTCAATATCATTATGTTGAAATATTGATCTGAAGTTTTTTTTATCAAATTTGGAACTTTTGGTGTCGAGTTACTATTCACGATACTGGCCTTTATTCACGATATCTGAGTACTATTCACGAATCTGACTATTCATCGAAAAATGAAAAATTTTCTTTTAAGTCCAAAATATCTATTCTCGGATACTAGCTTTGATTGTATCTATGTTTTGATCATTCTTGAATTTTACACCACTATGATTATTTTTGAGGTATTTTTGGACATGGATAAAACAAAGTACTGAATCCTTAATCCTTAATCCTTGTCATTTTGTTTCATTTGGATTCGTTTCTTTAAAAATATTTTTCATCATCCTCGATCTTAAATGATGATATTATTGAATATCTTTGGCACAGTAGTGCAAAGATGAATGATTTCGATGAATATCTTTGGCCCGTAGTGCAAAGATGAACAGTGTTTAGATGAACATGACTAATGATGAATATCTTTGGCCTGTAGTGCAAAGATGAATATTTGATTCCGGATGTATGTTGATTGATGTTACGAGGATAAAAGATGAGCGACGAACTTTTAAATTCATACATAGAAGATAGTAGTTTGCATTCTCTACTTAACTCTTCTAATGAATTATTATTTCATTGCGAATATTGGTTTAAAAACTTGTTGTCTATTGTATTCTATTAGTTTTTTTCTCCGTTGAAGACTAATGATAATTTGTTGTATATTATCTTAGTCATAATATTCTTCTTGAAATTAGTTGAGCTCACCCTTTTCCTTTTTGTTCCATTTTTCTTCTCGGGAGGCGAGAATATAAGCGAAAGTACGAATCGGGGTATGGAATGAAGGTTCTAGAGAGAGTTGTTTAGTAGTCCTCACCATTTTTGTAAAATAATGTATCAATAAATGTGATGAGGATTTATTTGAGTATAGATATTGTCTAAAAGATAATATTTGTATTCAAACTCACAGCTTTCTTTGTTGTAATAATAAAGTTGTAGTTGTTTACATGCCATGTATTGACAACTCGAATGGGTGATGTATACTATTTTGGGGGCGTCCACAACACCGTCATCTGCTGCGAATCAAACGTAATCTAGTAGCTAATGTTTTAACAATGATTGCATCGCGATCATTGATCGATCATAAAGTATAAATTTGCCACCAAAATTTTGGTTTGGAAATGTTGGCGCCAATTTTTGTGCGACCATTGAAATCAAATGACCGCACGCGATCATTGATAAGTCCATGTCATTAAAATCGGTGATGGCGCGTCACGATCGTGGAAATGTGATCGTTGATCAAACTAAATGTTATCGATTACCCAACATTCGCTTTCGACCGTAAGCGCAGAGAAAAGAAAAGAGGAGGTCCGAAATAGAGAGAAGAGGAGAAAAGTGGGAGAGAGAAGAAGGAGAAGAAGTTAGTTTGCCGGTCATGCCGCCGCCTCCTCCTACCACCGCTTACCGCCTCTACAAAGGTAACCCATTTAAAATCTACTAGAAACCTTGTTAATTTGTTAATTGAATGTGGTTTAGACAAACCCTAAATCAAAAATGAATATGCCTTAATTAAGATTAAAAAGGCAACTAATGATGATGAACTAATTATAGTTTATTTTAAAATTTATAAAATAAACTATTATTATGAAACATAGCCTAATTTTTTTTTTTTTTTTTTTGTTATTATTGGTGCTTGAACTTTTGGTTTGTTTGACTTAGATATGAATTGGGGTTGCTCTAATTAATCGGTTGGAAATTGAATGGGATGTTATGGAATTGGTTACATTGATTGTGTTATTTGTTCCTATATATAGAAATTAGCTTATTGGTAATGTTTTGATTGATATGTATGCTAGATTGGAATAGTTTGATTTCGGGTATTGTTCAAATAGATATTGGAAGGAAGCATTGGGAATATTTTAGCGATTAGGAATCTCGTGGTATTGTTCAATGAAACTTTTCAATTGTTATCATTTCGATATTATCATTATGTGTTCATTGCGATTTAGTTGAGTCAACCTGCATTATAACGTCAATCGATTTATGTGATGTAATTTGCGGTATAAAGAGGTTCTAGGAAGGGGCTTTCAAAAAGTGTATCCTCAACACAATAGTTTATCACCGAGACTCTACGTCGATAAGTTTGTTTGCTCTATTTCTTCTTCTTTTTTTTCATCGATTTGTATAGCTATCATATTATAGGTATTGATATTTATAACAATTATTTGATGTAATAATATTTATAATGGAAGGCTTGGGAATTTGTTAGTATAATTTAGTACTTAATCATGCCTAAAGTACCTTTTATTATCATAATTTTAAAGTTGTTTGAATGCCGAAAGGTTTCTTTTTTGCCTACATGTGACCTGCTTTATGAAATTATAGTTAAATCTATGCTTATATGAGAACTATACTTATTCAAGATCGTCTATGGGTAATAGTTAGGCTTTTCTTCACATTACTTATACTTATGCAATATCGTCTATGTGGACTCTTGGTTTGTGTCTTGGGTGCCTAGAAATGATCGTATATACATGCCGTCGTGTGCATGTGGCTAGTCCATATTATAGGGAGACTCGCAAAAATTTTTATTGGTCGGTAGTTGCGAACATTTATACTATTAACGAGCCTATTGGTGATCCACTAGAGCCTATTAAGGGATGTTAGAGTGATGGGTTTGGGCTTGGGGTCATGAGGCCCACACGAGGCTACACCATGCTTGCCAAAGCCTCGCGCAGGCCAAGCCAAGCTTGGTTGTTAGCATCTTAAGCTATTAGAAACATGAAGCCAAAATAGATAAAGATCTTAAAGGAACCGTTAGTGCAACGAGAGAAGTAACTAGACACACTTAGTCAATAAAGAGACTGTTTTGGCTATAACAAAAAAACAAGGGTATTTAACACTTATGTATACAAGAATAAAGCTATAAAATGTTATAAAAGCTATAAATTGCTCAATCATGTTGTGACTATCCCAAAACATAAAAGATTATAGAAAGGGACCGTGAGGGGTATAATCTTAAAACATGTTAGTCCGCCTTAGCACACTAGTTGATATGAATGAATCTCCAAGATACTCAAAAGTTGGATAAATGAGTTAGCAAACTCTGATATAAAGCTAGCATGAATGAAATACCTTACGTATTCACTTACGATAAATAATAAAAACAAATTTAAAACAAATTAAAATAAAATAACATGATATAATATAACTATTAAACTAAGTAGCATTTACTTAGTTTCTCATACTAAATTTAATAACATTTAAAGTTTCTCATCGCTTAATTTGCATTCATTCATTAAGTCATATGCTCTCAAGTCATATGCTTTACAAGTATGCTTAAATGTTAATCATATGCTTACAAGTATGCTCAAGTCATATGGTTACAAGTATGCTTAAGTCATATGCTTAGAAGTATGCTTAAATGTTAATCATATGCATGCTTACAAGTATGCTCAAGTCATATGGTTATAAGTATGCTCAAGTCATATGTTAACATTTATAATGTTATGTCATAGTAGAGGTGCAGGTGGAATCATGGACCTCTATTCGCATCAGTAGTTGGATGTACGACGAAAAGTCAAGTGCCCGGATAAATCTTCTGATTGAATTTAGAGTTGGTTGCCAAGTGTTTTTCGAGTATCGTATAGTCACCCGTAATGTATGAATGGTAAGTCGCAGAATCGATGTCCATGTTTAAAGTGTAAGAATGTAAATTATATGGACGGAGACATGGTAAACTATCATTTACATGTTTACGGGTTCATGAGAAATTACGAAGAATCTTTGGTGGGCACATGGGCGAGAAGAGATGGTGGCATCACACAAGTACACAATTCAGGCGTTAGTACTCATCGTCGTATGAATGAAATGGTCCATGATATTGCGAGGCCAAATTTTGATTGGGAGCAAGGCAGAGAGCAACCTATGAATTCTGATGCTAAAGACTTCTTTAAGTTGTTAGACGAGGGTAGCAAGTCATTGTGGCATGGTTGCACCAAACACACTACATTGTCTGCAGTGGCGACATTACTTAACATCAAGGCTGATCACAACATGAGCCATGAGTGTTTTGAGTCGCTCTTGAAGGCAATTAAGAGTATGTTGCCTGACGGTGAGAAATTACCTGGTAACTATTACTTTTGTAAGGAAATGGTGAAGAAGTTGTGTAAGACCCCAGCTTTTATAAATAAAGATGAATTTTCTATAAATATTATTTTTGAATATTATGGAATAAATTTGATATAATGTTATAGTTGTGGGTAATATTTATAATTTTTGCAAAGTATGCAAGTGGTTATATTATATTCGATTGGTGAGAATATTGGTTTATACGGAATATTCGTATGACAACTCAATCATTGGTGGACCCTACAATGTAATTATTATCGGATTGAGAAAACGACAAAAATATTTTATTGAAATAACGGCGGAAGTTTTACCGTTGATACTGTTGAACTACTCGATAGTAAAAGTACAGTAATACGTGTGGTTGCATAGTAGCACACGGTATTGATTATTGATGCTTATGTGAGAAGTCACTCAGTTTGATTCCATTATTATCGATTAATAATATGAATTATTATAGCGATAATGACGTTTTGTTTTATTCGTATTATTAACGTAATAAAATGTAAACATCTTTTATATAAAATGAGAATACTTTATTAAAGTTATTCTATAAATAAAATATATTATATTTTATTATGCATAGTGTTGCATAGTGTTTTTATAGTGTTGCATAGTAAAATATTTTTATATAAATAGAATATATTATATTTTATTTAAAAGATTTTGCTTTAAATATGGACCGTCAGATTAAAGTAAATCAATCTGGACCGTTCATGGATTAATTACTATGCATTCTATTTTCCTATAAATAGAAGCTCATTCCTTCATTATTTTCTTACGAATTCACCAAAACTACAGAGAGAAAACTATAGAGAGAAAGAAGAAAAGTATTCTTTACTTCACTTTGCCAATATTCGGTTTCTTCTAAGGTAGGGAATATTATTTGTTGTACCCGTAAGGGGTGTTATTCTTTTGTATTCATGAAGAGAACTTCAGTTGTTATTCCATTGTTTATTATTCTGTTGGAATAACCTGTAAAAGTGGCATACCCTATACATAACCTCGTATATATGCATACCCCTATACTTGGTGAAATCCTTATATTATTCCATTCTTATTTATTACATTGGAATAACTCAGATACTGCAGAATCCCCTAAACTTGGTGATCTTCTTCATTATTCCATTCTTCTATTATTCATTGGAACATCCTGTTTGTGTTTTACACCTAACCGGTTCCGTCTTTATTATTCTGTTAGAACATCCCGCTCTGCATGTGTTTTACACCGGACACGGTTCCGCTTTTTATCATTCTCGTTGGAATATCCTATCCGTGTGTTTTACACCGGATCCGGTTCCATCTTTATTATTCTGTTGGAACATCCTGCGATTGTGAATTTCACCGACACAGGTTCCGTTATTTATTATTCTCATTGAATAACTCACTGTGCGATCTATCGCATGCATGGTGATTTCTTTTGTTATTCCATTCTTTATTATACCCAAATGGTTAAAACTTTGACTTCTATACTCCATGAAATTAGTAGAATATCCTTGATATTTGGGTTTCATCCAAAGATCTTTTCATGGAAATATTCTTCTAATCATTCTTGAATTTTACTCTACAAAACAATATCTTGTTGACAATTTGACGTTAAAATTCTGGATAAAGTAATTCTTGAACTTGTTTTATTGAATTCTTATATCATTGTCATCATCCTCATGTTTATATTATGTTGAAAGTCATCTATGGCCTATAAGTGCATGGATGGACTTGGTATGATTATGACCGAGGATTATTCGATTGTAATCATGATCGTAATGTTACAAATGATGTGGTAAAAGTCCTCATTGGCCCGTAGTGCATTGATGAACAGTTGTTGGCATGATCATGACCATTAATGAATACACAACTATTCTTGGCCGTAGTGCATGAATAATTGTGGTTGTGATACTAAAGAATATCCTTGGCCATAGTGCAGGGGTGATTCGATGATGTGGAATATTTATTAAAGCTGAGTCTCAGCTATAACAGTGATGAAAAACCTTTTAAATCATAAAAGATAGTAGATTTTATTCTCTACTTGACTCTTTTAATAGATTGCATGTTCATTGCAGCTTAAACTTGATGTCTATTGTATTTTATCGCTTTAACATTTGTTGAAGGCTAATGATAATTTATTCGCATTATCTTAGTCATAATATTTCTTCTTGGGCTAGTTGAGCTCACCCTTTCTTCACCGCTTCTCTTCGTGAAATGAGAACATAGCATGAGACGACGAGTCTGGGAACAGAGTAATGGTCCGAGGATAGCATTAGTAGTCCTCACTATTCTACGTGAAATAGTGTGATAATAATTGTAATGAGGACTCCTTTTAAGTTTGTATAATATCTAGTAGAAATATTTGTATTCAAACTCACGCTTTATGTCGTATTGTACACCTACGCTTATATTAGTAAGTTGTATTTAAATTCTGTACCATGTATCTGACTACCCAAGATGGGTGATGTATACCTAATTTTGGGGGCGTCACAAGTTGGGTCTTGGATACCAAAAGATCGATGCATGTCCCAACGACTGCATGTTGTTTTATAAGGAAAATGAACAGTTGACAAGGTGCACGTTTTGTAGTCATGATCGGTTTAGGCCTAATAAAGAGGGTGTGACTACAAAAAAATCAAGTATACCGTTTAAGATTCTAAGGTATTTTCCAATAACACATCGACTAAAAAGATTGTACATGTCTTCAAGATCACCGAACATATGAGTTGGCATCGCGAAATCTCCAAAATAAAGATGGAGAACTAAATCATCCATGAGATGGGCGGGCTTGGAAATATTTCAACTTAGCACATCCCGAATTTACATTGGAACCTAGAAATGTGAGGCTTGGATTGTCCACCGATGGTTTCAATCCGTTTGGCCACTCAATTTATTCCGCACTCATGCTTTGGCTGTGATTGTTACTCCGCATAACTGACTTCCTCCTTGGATGTGTAAAAAAATGACCATACTTATTTCTTTCACTTTCGTGATTCATGGTCGGCTCTCAGATTTGGTCTATCGGGTCGCGCTTATGGAAAAGTGGAAGCGTATTCCTCTCTAAGCAAGAATTACATGCCTAACATACTTACATTCTTCTCAATTCTGCGAGAGAGATTGATTTGTTTGTGAGGTACACATGTAAACTTGATATTTTATCTTTTAAGTTGAAAATTTATTCCAATATGTTAATGTTTATAACATGGTATAGATTGTACGATGATGAGTTAAAAGTGAAGCATGCCGAAGCATAACCGATAAAGATATTCAAATCAATCGGGATAAAAACTTTGCACTTTGGCTAAAGGACAAAGTAAGTTCAATTTTAAGCACGTAGTATATATATATATATATATATATATATATATATATATATATACTCATATGTTAACTATGACTTCATTTAATAAGATGGAGTTTTTGTAGGCTTTGATTGAGGATCAACGATTCCTATTAATGTACAAGTCCTAGCTATGGGACCGCACAAGGATCAAGTCGGTATGAATGGTTACAAAATAAATGGTTGTGAATTTCACACAAAGGCATATAAGTAGCGGTAAAAGAACAACGAACTCGGAGTGTGTGTCCAAGGAGATTGTTGAATGAGCTTGGTCGTGCCTTTTATGGGGAGTTGGAGGAAATCGTAGAGAGTTGTCGTACAAGGAGGCACGTCGGGGTCATATTCACTTGTCCAAGTCTTGGTTGGTTTGATTCGAAAAGGATACGTGTTGGCAGACATGGAATCGTCGATATTGACCTCCATAGGTCTGCGTAATCAACGAACCGTTTGTTTTACCAACTCAAAGCAAGATAAAGTATACTACATTCCTAGTCCCATTAGGAAAGGGATAGACCACCCACTGATTGGCAAGTTGTAATTTATACTCCGTAGCGTAGTCGTGTAGAATTAGTTGATGGGGAGATTTACCAAGAGCGAGATGCTTCATGAGTGGGACTATAATAAATGTGGAGGACGACAATGAAGTAATCCAGCTTAGATGGTGGAGATGAACCACATGAATTAGATCCTAAGTCAATACTTGTGTCGGATGACATTGATCTTTGAGGAGGAAGAGGTATTGACCGAATCGACATACGAATCAAGCGGATGATGGTTATGAATCTGCAACACGTATACAAGATGATTCTCAATCGGACATTGACACTTGAACTCATGAAATGTATGTTTAGCAATACATGTTTTTATATCATTATCATGTTTATGTACTAAAACTATTTAAATGCAACTTTTGTTTATTGTCATTTTATATTCATATATATACATGTTTATATCAATTATCATGTTTATGTACTAAACTATTTATATGCAACTTTTGTTTATTGTCATTTTATATTCATATATATACATGTTTATATCAATCGCCATGTTTATGTACTAAACTATTTAAATGCAACTTTTGTTTATTGTCATTTTATATTCATATATATATATGTTTATATCATCATCATGTTTATTGTCATATATACATGTAATCAAATATGACTCTAATAACATCTTGAAATTTATAATATACTGATGGCTTACGAAGCGTAGCGAAAAAGCGGCTTGGGTAGGGGGCCTAATAATGTGCCCAAGGCCCCTACTAATCCCGATGATCGGATTCTTATTCGATTCGCCCTCCTCCTAATAAAGACGTCGTCCGCGACATATCATTTATATAAAAGCATTTAAGATTCCATTTATTGTATATTGGTAATGTTTTGATTGATATTACATTGGTAATGTTTTGTTTTGGTCTTATTGTATTGAAAATTTGTATATTTCTCTTGATTTGTGTCTTGGGTGCCTAGAAATGTCCATATATGCATGCCGTCGTGCATGTAGCTAGTCTATATTATAGGGAGACTATGATTTAATGTTTTTAAGTATTATAAGTATAAGTTTGAAAAATGTTCACAAATATTATAACTTAGATGTAAATTGCTTTAATATATGCTAATTGATGTTGTATATTATAGTGATTTTTCAGATAATAAGATCGTCAAGTGCATATCACAGCTGTGTTTACAGAATTGGCCTACACCTGTGATTACGTGGGCGACACACCTATCGCCCATAAGGATGCTTTATTTGGTAGAAATTTCGGTATGTTTTTTTAATTATAATGAAATAATATTTATATAATATTAATATAATATTCAAAGGATAATTATTTAGTAATGTTATTATTATTTTTTTTTATTTGCGAAAACGGTATAGATGGGAGGACATGCAGCTTCAAAGATTCGAGACATTATTACGAAAAAGTCGTGGTCCGCACTCAAGGACAACTTGAATAAAGAAAACGACAAAAACCATTCACAATGCCGAGATCGACCATCCGAAGCAAGGAGAGGATTATATGCACGAGCATAGCCTGGGTGGTGCACCCCAATTCCATATGGGCCGAGATGTGTGCCCAATAGAGAGTTAGAGAGTGGGGAAAAGACGAAAAGACTCACACCACCAACAGCCTCGGGTGTATCCGATGTGGCGAAAAGGCTAAAAGAACATACATATGCGGCGGTATTTCACAGATTCTAAAGATATCAACGCCTGATGCGTATTTACAAGTTTTAATATGTTTACAATCATGAATTGTAGAAAATATCCCATTTTACTTAGTAATATTGTCTTTGTTTTTGTATAGGAGTCTCGGTCTCAAGGTCAGCCTATCCATTGGCTGGATGTGTACGTGGCCACCCGTGATGGTCTGCCTGAGGCTATCCAGATAGCGGTAATAAGTTTTAACAACCTGATCTTGTTTATTAATACTTACAAAATATTATTTTTAACTATTTAAGTGTTAACATGATGACAGGATACTTATAAACGTTTATTGAATGAGAGCTATCCTGAAGGCACTCCACGTCCGCATATTGATCAAGAGTTGTGGGAGAGGCGTCTGTTGTGAAGAAGAACTACATTAAAGGTCAAGGACAACGATGACGCCCATCCTTTAGTGGCTCGAGCATCTCTGCTACCCAATCTTCATAGCGGTCATCGAGTCATCCAAATATTCATACTTCCTACCGATCGTGTGTGAGAGCTATATGTTAAGATCGAAATCTTACGAAGATAGTGGGCGGGCACCGGGGCTCTTGATCCCGAGGAGTTAGTCAAGCAAGCGATGGCGGCGATGGCAAGCAGGGACGACATGGGGATGGCGACGAGGGTATAAAATTAATTTGTTGTATGTATTGTCGTAATATATACCAATGATCAACATATTTATTATATTTGTAACTTGTTTTATTATTTTGTTAATTACAGGGGTGATCAAGGAGGGATGACGCTTGACATAACCTTGTACTTGTATATTCATTATTTGGATGTTTGTATATATGTTACTTAAACAAGTTTTGAAATGTTATTATATTTATTCAAATCATATTGGTTTTAAAGGTTTATATACTAGTTTGGTGTATGTGTTGGTGGACGATGGATGTTTATATTGTTTTGTATGTTGTTTATCTTGGTGTGTATGTGTGTTGCGATAAAGCGTGTAGAAAGCAGTGCAGTTTTTGGGAATTACGCAAAACAAAGAAAAATCGGGTAGAATTTTTTTATCGGGGCCGATCGCGTGATGCGTCATTGAACGTTATTAGCGACGACCTGATCGGCCGATCATGAGCGATCATTTGATAATGGTCACGACACGTGGACCATGTCGACTTTGGCCTGGACCATGTTGACTTTCGACTTCAATGACCGGATTTGTCATTTTGTCGGCTAGCATCATGGCAATCATGAGATCTCGATCTCGCTAATAGTAGGTCGTCGATGTGTATCCAAATGACCAGATTTTATCTTGACGACTATCGTGATCGCACTTTCGATTCATAGATATTATCTCTGCGATCGCGTCTGTAATCACGATAAAGCGATCACGATAAGCTCTTTTGTTGTAATGCTTAAATCCACAGATGATAGAATTAAGCAAGACATCCTAATTAACTAATCCACTATATCTCTATGTGAATTACAATTAAAAAGGATTTAAAGCACAAGTTCTCTATAAGATTACATATGGCGTAAAGGCATATCTCTATTTTAAACACGAATCATGAATTCCATCTATGCACAAATCACAAACACATGCCATCATGATTAGATCTAAATCTATACTTCATCTCTCGAGTTCATATAGATTATCATGGTAATTTATGGCCAATCAATTAAACAATTAAGTCCAAATCACAATAGACAATCCTCATGATAGAGCATAATAATTGATAGCGAAGCATATTAAAATAAACTACGCAATAAGATCCATTGTAATCTCAAACAAAGAATTAGTTCATTGAATTAAAACTAAGAATCCACACTTGAATACACATTAAAAGACAAAACTAAGAGTAGAGTAAAGAATAAATCTGTTGTCAGCAAATCTCCATCTTCCTTAAGCTCCTGCTCTTGATCTTCAATGGTCTCCAAATTGCTTCAATCTCCCAATCTCATAAGAAATAGGGTTTTGCTCCTAATATACTCTAATCTAATGGAATTCTCAAAAACTAGCTTCCCAATCCAAGTTAAAATCATGTATTTATAGTTCTACTGAACATCCTAGCAAGTTAGGCAACTAAGAATCCTATTCTAACTCAAATTGGACAACATAACACCCAATTTAACTCTCTCCCCGCCGACTAGAGCGCCTTCACTTACTCCTATGCCAATTTGGGCGCACCTCAGCTCTTTCATGGAGTTACTGAGACTGCCACCTATAAAATCGATGATATTGACGAGATCTACAACTTTCATTCTTTGAGCTTTGATGATTCGGGACGGATAAGGGTCGAAATTGAGCTTGAAGTAGATCTTATGTAAATGGCAAGCATGACAACTCTTAGTTTTGATCTTTGTTGATAAAAAGGCCATAACTCTCGCATCCGAGCTCCGATTGGGATGATTCAAGATGTTACAGAAAGCTAAGAAGTAGATCTACAATAAATTCAAGTTCCAAGCTAAGAACATGCATCCAACTTGGTGTTAAAAGTCCTTCAATATTCCCTTCTTGCATTTGCTTACGTAATTTAGTCCAAAAGATATCCGAATTGATTTTCCTTGCTTCTTCATGCCAATGTCATGTCATAGCCTACAAAATAACATAAAATGTATGAAATGAACACACAATGTATGCAAAGTAACTACAAAACATAGGTTTAAGCAACTAATTCAAGTAATAAATACTGGATAAGTAGGTATAAAACCTACTTATCAAATACCCCCAAACTTAAACAGTTGTTTGTCCTCAAAGAAACACACAAAACAACAATGCTATGCAATGCAACTATTCTACATGCCTACAAATCCAACATTAATGACAGAAACAAGTCTATTCAACCGGCCTTAGAGAAATCAAGTAAACATGATAATACATCATATCAAAACAAATCATTAACTTCCCAATCAATCATCAAATCTTAGACTGTTATCACTAATATAGTGCGAGTGTGCTCCACAACAATGTTAACTGATATAAAATCAAATTTAACACATAATAAGTCTCTTAGAAGGCATCATACAGTGTAAACTCAAGAAATCCCAAAACAAGCTAGATCCAACTAAAATCAAACAATTACCAATATCAAGGGTCAACATGGGATACTTATGCTACATTTTTCATCTACAGGGGCTTTTTGCTCTTATTTCCCGTTTTATTCATTTTTTTTATATATACACATATCTATGCAATGTCTTATTCCTTTAGGCTTTTCAAAGCTACCTTAACGAGCTTTCGACCAACGAATCCCAGACCATTTAGACCTTAGGGCGCTAAGTGTAAAGACAATTCCCTCGGGCTTACTTACTCAAGTAATAAAGGTCACAAAACTAGACAAGCACGCCACGACGTTTATTCATACTTTTTTCTTTTTTTTTATAGCTTATATACCCCAAATATTCTCCCAAACTTAGGTTCTTGTCTAACTTTAGTCAGAGAAAATTATAGAGAGAAGTTATGAGAGAAAGTTATAGAAAAGAAGAAGAGTATTTTCTTGCTACTTCATTACTTCTATATTCAAATTTTTACTTATTCTTAAAAGTGGCATACCCTATACATAACTCCTTGTGTACCTCTATACTATCATTCTTTCATACAGCTTAACTCCTATACTTGGTGAAACTAGCATTATCCTTTTAGAACATCCCACGGTTGTGAATTTCCATTATGTATCAATTTAAACTCTTTTTATTCCATTCTTTATTATACCCACAAAACTTTTATTTTTAGTAGAATATCTCGATATTTGGCGCTTCATCCAAAGTTTTCACTTTAAAAATATTTTCTTGAATTTTACTCTCTAAAGCAAGATTATCGTTAATAATTCCCCGGATAAAATAATTCTTGCTTTTATTGAATTCTTATATCATTATCATCATCCTCATGTTTATTTTTTTTAAAGTCATTAGAGCGTGGATGGACTTGGTATGATTATACATTGTGATTATTACGGCGTAATCACACCGTAATGTTACAAAATGATGTGATTAAAATCACTCAAAGTAGTGCAGTATCTTTAATGAATACACAACTAAAAGTGGTGAATAATTGTGATCGTGATATTAAGAATATCCTCGGTCAAAGTGCATGCGGGGTGATTCGATGATGTGGATTATTTATTAAAGCCGAGTCTCACATTATATGTTGATGAAAAACCTTTTAAAATCATAAAAGATAGTAGATTTTATTTTCATCTACTTGATTTTTAATGGATCAAGTATTCTCACCGCAGCTTAAACCGATTCTTAGTCATATTTCTTCTGCCCAGGCTAGTTGAGCTCACCCTTTCTTTCACCGTTTCTCTTCGTGAAATGAAATCATGGTCCCCAAGATAGCATTAGTAGTCCCTACTATTCCGCAGAAATAGTGTGATAATAATTGTAATGAGGACTTTTTGTTTGAGTTTGTATAATATCTAGTAGCGATATTTGTATTTAAATCTCACATTTACGTCAGATATTGCATACCTGACAGCTATTAATAAGTTGTATTTAAATTCTCAGATTACGTAAGTGGCGCACCAAAGATGGGTGATGTATACTAATTTTGTGGGGCGTCATGGCTTGGTATCAAAGCTAAGGATAGGATCCTCGCTGAGATGTGAGAAAAGTACTAGAGGGAGAGACTAGAATACCTTTCAGTATTTGACCTACCTAAGTTTTTTTGTGCTATTTTATTGGCTCATTTAATATAAAGGTAATTGTTAAATGTCAATTAATCTTTTGTTTGTGGCGGTATTCTCAAATGACATCCGAGAATGTTGAGAAATAAGAATGAGCACAAAGGCATCGCTGATTCACCACATATCAATAATCTTGATAATGCATCGAAGGCGGCAACCTCATGCAAACAACAACACCGACCAAATGATGAATGATCAAATGTTCAGGAGGCTTTATGCGAATTTATGCACAAAGCCAGAGTCAGTTCAACGACAAATACTTTCCGAAAAGTATTCGCCATATGAAGGAGGTGGAGTTTATCAAGTTGAACAAAATACATATCGCGTCGCTATCTCTTGACATAAACTATAGCTTCAAAATGGAGAAAGTCAAACATTTAACTAGTTCAAGCCCAATGATCGGCATAAAGAAAGAAGACTACAGCCGCTCTGGTTGCCATATTGACTATTAGGTTTTTTCCCAGAGTGATTCCCGAAAAGTCTTAGTAAGGCAAGTTGTTGTGACTCGATTCGAACCTGCAATAGCCCTAATTGGCTCAATATTGAGCTTCATGTAACTCAACGTAAGTTCCGCAGAAATTGTTCGATCGTTATAATACTACTTCTTTTATTTCTCCTAAATGCTCGATTAAATTCGAGAAGAAGAAAGATAGACTATGACGATCATGTGACCACTTATGGGAGTTGAATAATGTCACCATCCAGCGTGGGTATCCGTTTCCATTACGGTCAAGAGTCTTATTTCATTAAAGATACTCATTTCGTTAGGATATCACCAGAAAATTTTCACCATCATTGATTGACTCGTTAACTACTTAAGATGCATTAAATTGATTGTTTTGTCAAGGTTGTTCGCAAACTTTGCCGCCGTATTTCTAATCATGGATATTATGAACCGAGTATTCAAGCGACTCAAACCATTTAAATCAATTTACTGTCATCATCAATTACATAAAAGCCTAGGATATTAAGAATCGAAAGGATGTAAAAGCTTAGCTCAAATGTCGATGCCAATCTTCGAAGAATATTTAACCTAACCCGATCAGGCGTGAAATTGACTTTGTGACGATTGATTCGGGTATGAAAATTATTCAAGACCTGAAGAGATTCACACCCAATCAATCATTGACCAAAACAAGCATCGTTGGATCGGATGTATTTTCTCGAATCGCACTCCAATATCAAATTAAATTCTGCTCAAGCAAGATGTGAGAAGAGTTTTCAAGAACTCAAGAAGAGACTTATATAAACATATATCAAACAAACCGACTTTTCAACATGTAAGATATTGAGCAAAAATATAAATGTAAAAAAATATATAAGAAACTATAATGCAAAACTAAATGTAACTATATGAACTATAATGTAAATAACTAACTATATGTAATACTGACACTAAAATGCCCCCAAACTTAAAAAGACATTGTCCTCAATGGCTAAGATGGGAAAAATTAAAGAGATGACTTCCACGAAAATACAAAGATGTTCCTTCTTATGCTCGCTAAGTCTCAAGAATAGGCCGGACACATTGAATAAATCGGGAACCACAATTGAGTTGGACTTGACTAACATTGCAATTAAACCACTTTTAACGCATGGGATTTTGAATATGAGCCAAGCAGCATAGCGCCATATGTATGTTCGAGATGGCGGCGCTCTGGCCATGGGTTCAATGGGTTCTAGAGTAGTAGATGCGCCGCCTACCGCCGTATACATATCGTTGTTAGGTGGCACGGCCACGCTTATGGGGCCGATAGCTTGGTGACTCTCTTTTTTTTGCCTTACTGCGAGCATACCATTATGGAGTTATTATTCGTTGAAAACTAAATATTTGAGCTAGACTATAAACAAAAATATAAAGAATAAATAAGGAAGAAATGGTTTAGAGCTTGGGTTGCCTTCTAAGTAGCGCTAGTTTTAACGTTGTAAGCCCGACTTTGTATAGTCAGCACTATCCAATTCCTCTTCGATAATTGAAGAACCCTCCATCCATCAGAAACAATGTAACTTTTGGTAGGTTCCCTTTTGTGATGGCTATCGAATTAAAGTCACCTAACATGCTTTGTTTAAATAAGTGCCCAATTGAGAATGTTGAATAACTAGGTGCTTTGTCATCCGTTGAGTCTATGATTATATTGGGGCTTTGAGTCTTGTCAAGCACAACGGGCTCTTCTTCTATCTTCTCCTCCTCATCCCCCCATGGCTTCACATTTGTAATAGCTCTCATGTGATAAAGAACCTTGCCGAAGACATGGCCACCAATCGGACAAGATTTTGCAAATCTAACCAGATCCTTGATCTTTGGCGGAGAAGGAACTTGGGGCACTAATAACATCGACTCATCCTCGTTGGTACTCATAGTTAGTTCTTCACCGACCTTATTTTCATTATCCACACTTATATCCTCTATTTCAACATCTCGTGTCTCATCCAGTTGTAGATTTGGCTCTGGCACTTCATCAATCTCAAATCTTCATCATAACACCAATTATTTTGAGGATAGTTGTTCGAGGCTTTGAGTATTTGATCCATCCGGTTACAGAGATTTTGAATTGATATCTCTTGATTCCGAATTGCCCGCTCTTGATTAATCCTCCTCTCCTTATTTGATGCTACTTAACTTGGACAACAATTCCTCCAACCTTGAATTATCTGTCTTAGTTTTGGAATCCATGTATTTAAGACCATGGGTTGAAGTGGTGATGAGTTGTTCCATCCGGTGTTTGAAAATTGTGGCTCGATATTTCTTGACTCATCATCATCTCCTCTTGGTTTGCTATGACACCTTTATAATAATTCCTCCAAATTTAACTTTTCTTCTTGTGGCAATGGATGTGGATATGAGAATTCGTGTGTATGTTGGATTTGGAGCATAGTATTGGTCTTGATAGTTGTAGCTCCATGAAGAATCCGGGTGATACCACCAAACTTGATGATAATTATCGTATGCATAATCGTTGAGGTATTCACCACCATGTTGTCCCGACCCAAAACTAACAGTGCATTGATAACTTCGGATGATTACCAAAGACAATAATTGCAAGTAATCGCTATCCTTCGACCGATTACGTTGGTGTAAGACCCCAACTTATTATAAATGAAATTGAATTTTTCTATTTTTATTTTGAAATAGTAAGGGTTGATTTGATTAATGTGGTTAATTATGGGTAAAATGCGCAAATATTTCAAATAAGTAAGTGGTTATAAAATATTCATTGTTGTTTTAAAAATATTCGTTTGGTCGTGGAATATTCTTCTTTGTCGGGGAATATTATTAATGCGGCGTTAACCTTGTAATGGGCCCCATAACGGAAAGCGATTGGATGAAGAAAACGACAAATATAAGTTATTTATAAATAATGGCGTAGTTATTACCGAAGTATATTATTAGAATACCCTTTGGTTAAAACACGATGACACCATTATTGCACCAATTATTGATTCTTACGTAAAGAAGGCACTACTCAATAATTGTTACGATAATTCTTGCTCAATATTTTATTTTATTGATTCAATAATTGCTACGTTGATATTTTATATTATTGTTATTTTAATAATTGTCACTACACGTATTTTCATTATCGGATCAATAATTCATATTATTTGAGTAATATTATTAGATAGCATTATTGGCAATGTCTAGAAAATTACATCTCGGGAGAGGTTTTGGTCACCTAATTTCGCCATTAGAAGGAGAAATCCTTATTGGAAAGCCTCCTCTTTCCTGGGAACGGCCTGGGTTGTCGATATTGTGATTCTGTAATATTATTTGTGAATAATTAATTATTAATTTATATGATAAGGAAAATATTCATTTTATGTGGATATAGATGGAGAAAATTTTAAAGTGACAATTATTGAAAAATTGATATTTTATCTTTTCTGATAAAATAATTCATTTAAATATATTATTATATTATAATAATATAATAATGGATATATTTTTACAATGAATGTGGGATATATGAATAAATGAGGATGAAGAGTATTTTGTTACTAAAAAATATTTAAAACATGTTTTTCATGTTTGTGGACCCCATTTCTTATTTGAAATTTGATTATAACTTTTGAAAATCGTCTGTATGTGGATTTCTTGGTTAACTTCGCTTGGAATTTGGAAAACCTTTCTTACAGAAAGTTGTAGAGAATTAAATTTTCTATGGAATGGACATAAGATTTGACTTTTTTTGATAAAAGGGCTATTTATTATGAATTATTGAAGTTCCAAAGTTCCAAATAATTATTTTTGATGTTTAAAATATTTTAATTAAGAAAAATGTTTTTGTTATTTTTGTGGAGTGGATGGCTTATGTTTGGTCTCTAGTGTTGCGTAGGAAATAAAAAATATATATTATTATTTTATTAAATTTTTCTAACTTTGGTGTTCTAAGCATTTTCCTATAAATAGGTGTGTAGGTTAGAATTGAAAATCACACCGAAAACTAAAGTTTTCTCTCTATATCATCGAGTGTATTCTTGTGAGTATTTTGATACTTTGAGTGTTGTTATACGGTGCAAGTTCCTTCAAGACTATATCCAAAGATTCTGTCGTCGGATCTTGCTCTTTTTCGAGGTAAGGGGATGTTATTTTTTTTTAAATGATATTATTTCTTTCAATATCAATATCTTTAAAATATTGGTATGATTTTTCTTGAAATTCTTATCTTTTAGTGTCGGGGTTACTATTCACGTATACGGCACTATTCACGTATGCGACACTATTCACGAATACGGCACTATTCACAAAAAAAATTAAATTTTCATTTTTTGTCCAAGATATCTATTATTGATACTAGCTTTGATTGTATCCATGTTTTGATCATTCTTGAATTTTACTTCACTATAGTTATTTATGAAGTATTTTTGAACATGGACTGTTTAAAGTACGAATCCTTAATATTTGTTCTTTTGTTTCACTGGATTCGTTTTCTTTAAAATATTTTATCATCATCCTTAGTCCTAAATGATGATATTACTGAATATCTTTGGCCTTTAGTGCAAAGATGGTTAATTTTCTTATGAATATCTTTGGTCCGTAGTGCAAAGATGTACAGGTGTTGAGATGAACATGACCAACTGATGAATATCTTTGGCTTGTAGTGCAAAGATGAATATTTGATTTAAGTTGTATATTGATTGATGTTACAGGGATAAAATATTGATGATGGATTTTTAAAATCATAGAAGATAGTAGATTTCATTCTTTACGTAACTCTTCTAATGAATTGTTATTTCTACTGCGAATATTGATTTAAAACTTGTTATCTATTGTATTTTATCAAATTTTTCCCTGTTAAGGACTAACGATAATTTTTTTTATATTATCTTAGTCATAATATTCTTTACTGGGCTAGTTGAGCTCACCCTTTTCCTTTTTTTTCCATTTTTCTTCTCAGAGGGCGAGAATGTAGCGAGTACTAGTCGGGGTATGAAATGATGGTTCTAGAAGTTGTCTTAGTAGTCCTCACTATTTTGTAAAATAGTGTATCAATAATTGTAATGAGGACTTATTTGAGTGTGGATATTGTCTAGATGACAATATTTGTATTTAAACTCACAGTTTATGTGTTGTCGTATTTTGCACGACAATTGTATTAATAAAGTTTTAGTTATTTCTGTACCATGTATTTGGCGACTCAGAATGGGTGTTTTATACCTATTTTGGAAGCGTCACTGTTGGTGTTAGAGCTTAGGGATATGGTATCTGGCGAAGATCGGGGAATAGACTAGGAGGGGAGAGATGAGTAAATCCTTCGCTAGTATGTCCTACCTAAGCTTATTTGTTGGTCGGTCATAATATAGGGATATTATGTGATATGATAATTTCTTTAATTAACCCTTGTTTTATGGCAATATTTGATAATGGCAATTGAGAATGTTAACAGTGGAGTAAATGAGACCGTGGAGACTCCTTTACTCACCAATGAGGAGAACGTGCAACAGGCCGACAATGTTCCTCCTGTAAACAACACCACTGATCAGACAATGAATGATGGGATGTTTAGAAGCTTTTGGCAGTTCATGCAAAATCAAACGAGGGAGACTCATGTACAAATTACAGGTGGAAATGATAGCAACGCAAGGTTTTTCACGGCCAAGTAGTTCAAAGAGTTGGGACCACCATAATTCTAGGGAAAGCCGGATCCGATTAAGGCGGAGACATGGGTCAAGTAAATTACCAAGATATTCGATGTCTTGGGATGCACGGAGGAACAGAAGGTTCCATTCGCCACTTTTATGTTCCATAATGCGGCAGATTACTAGTGGAAATCTTTGAAGCGTACCCATCCAGCCGCACTCAGTATGTCTTGGGAAACGTTTCAGAAACTGTTCAATGACAAGTACTTTCCTGAAAGTATTCGTCATATGAAAGAAGTAGAGTTTATTAGACTAGAGCAGAACAACATGACGGTGTCCTAGTACGAGGTGAAGTTCGCGGAGTTATCCAGGTTTGCACCTCATTTGGTGGAGAATGAGGAACGTATGACGCGGATGTTTCTGAGAGGTTTGAAACCCGACATACGTCAATATCTCATTTCTCATAAGTTTTCTCTATATTTAGAGTGAGATAACAAGTACGTTCAACCGAGGGACCACAACTAGGGTCATACCAGTGACAGCAGTCATCGAAGCAACGATAACCAGCGGGGAAAGAAAAATATGGACAAAAGCGGTAACCACTCTAGTGGTAATCATGGTCATGATAATAGAAGAATTGATTCGGAGGAGATTTTAAAAGAGAAGGTATGAACAATTGTGGCGCCCCAAAATAGGTATACATCACCCATCTTGAGTCGCCAGATACATGGTACATAAATTCAAATACAACTTAATAATACAACCGCTATATAAAATACGACAAAACATAAACCGAAAGTTTAAACAAGAATATTGTAATCTAGACAATATCCACACTCAATGGTGTCCTCATTATAATTATTGTCACACTATTCCGTAGAATAGTGAGGACTACTAATGCTATCATCCGACCGTCACTCCATTCCCAGACTGCTCCAAATTATATTCTCATTTCTGAAGAGAACAATGAAAGAAAGAAAGGTGAACTCAACTAGCCTAGTAAGAAATATTATGACTAAGATAATGCGAATAAATTATCCTTAGCCTTTAACAAAGATAACAACCGATAGAATACAATAGACAACAAGTTTTAGATCAACAATCGCAATCGGAATAAGCAATCCATTAGAAGAGCCAAGTAGAGCATAAAATCTACTATCTTCTATGATTTAAAAGTTTTTCATCAACTTTATCATTTGAGACTCGACTTAAAAAAATAAACCACATCATCGAATCATCTCGCACTACGGCCAAGGATATTCATTAAAGCATCAATGGTCATGGCTATACCGAATAATCCATGGTCATAATCATACCAAAAACTGTCCATCAATGCATTACAGGCCAATGAGGACTTTTACCACATCATTCGTCACATTACGGTCATGATTATACCGAGAATAATCCACAGTCATAATCATACCAAGTCCATCTACGCACGTAAGCCAAAGATGACTTTCATCACAATATAAGCATTAGGATGATGACAATGACATAATAATTCAATAAAACAAGTTCAAGGATAAATTTTAAAGATTTATAATTTAATTTATCCAGAATCAATAATGTCCAAATTATCAACACATATCGCTTTGTGGAGTAAAATTCAAGAATAATATTCATGTACCAAAAATAATTTGGACGAGAAAAGAAATATATTTTTCGGTTGAATAGTACCCGTGAATAGTACTTGAGAATAGTACCAAGTGAATAGTACCCAGAGCACCAAAAGTGTCCCAATACCCGAGTGAATGATACTCGAGTGAATAGTAATCGGTGAATAGTAACCCATGAATAGTAACTCGTGAATAGTACTCACGGCATGAAAAGTGCCTCGAATATCCGAGTGAATAATACTAGAGTGAATAAGAATCGGTGAATAGTAACTCATAATGTAAAAAATACCAAAGAAAATGATATTTCATGGCATTTGAGTACAAAAGAAATGATATCCCAGATTAGTATAATAGAATATACTGAAACTACTGAATGGATTTTCACCGCCATGCGGTAATCCACGTGAAATGATCATTTCCACAATTTAATAAAGAATGAATACGAAGGATCATTCACTATGCATCGCAGTAATCCACATGGCGAGTTATTCCAACAGAATAATAAAGAATGGAACCAAGTCATGCGTAATCCGCACAGACAGGATATTCCAACAGAATAATAAAGAATGGAATAACAGAAGAATTCATCATGCATGATATAAATCTCTCCTTGACAGAACTTCTAGACATTGTCAATATTGCAAATAATAATATGAATAACTTTGTCGTCTCAATTATTGATTTAATAATATAACATATTATGCAGATGATACTGTGACAATAATTGAATCAATAATATGAGAGATATGATGCATCAATTATTGTAGCAATAATTGAATATAACTGAGTGACTTCTTACGTAAGCATCAATAATCAATACCGTGTGCTACTATGTAAGCACGCGTATTACTATACTTTTATTACAGATTATTTTATGACAACTTGCTTACTTTAAAAAATTTTCAAATATCACCCTTAACTTTAAACTTTTATCAATTTAACCATTTACTAAATAAAATAATTATAAGAAAATTGAATACTTTCATTTCATAAAATTTAGGGTCTCACAACAATGACAATGCGAAAACGTCAACACCAACAGCAACTAGTTCTAAGGGAGGAGAACGACCACCGGTCGTATGCTATAAATGCGGAAAAGAGGGACATATCAGCCCAAACTATCCACAACAGTTCAATGTATACTATAATTGTGGAAAGTAAGGACATATCGCTCGAGATTTTACGGTGAATCAAAAGGCTGTCCTAGAAAAGTCAAAGTAAACGGTTCTTGGAAGAGCGTTTGTAGTGACTGGTCAAAATGCGAGGAACCCAAACGAGGTGATCACGGATAAGCTAATCATAAATTCTTGCGAAGTTTATACCTTACTAGATACCGGTTCTACCCATTAATTTATTTCTCCTGCTTGTGCTCAACGTTTAAACTTGATTCCGGAGAAATTAGACTTTGACTTATCTGTAGAGACTCCGTTAGGAGAAACTTTTATTACATCCACTATTTATAAATCTTGTTTGATCCAAGTTGGCACCATCACATTACACATTGACATTTATCTCTTTAAAGATACTTAGCATTTGACGTGATTTTAGGGATTGATTGGTTAACTACTCATCATGCCAAAATTGATTATTTTCGTAAGGTTGTTAGTTTTCATATTCCCAACCAACCTGTTATGCGAATTCAAGCAACTAAACCACTAAAATCAATCACTGTCATATCAAACCATAAAGTCATTCGTTTATTAAAAAACGGATGTCAAGCTTTCTTAGCCCATGTTATGGATTTGAATGAAGACACGTCTGTTACGCCCCCAAAATAGGTATACATCACCCATCTTGAGTCGCCAAATACATGGTACAAAATTCAAATACAACTTAATTATACAACAGTCGTGTAAAATACGACAAAACATAATCTAAGAGTTTTAATAAGAATATTGTCATCTAGACAATATCCACACTACATGGAGTCCTCATTACATTTATTGTCACACTATTTAATGTAATAGTGAAGACTACTAATGCTAGAATCGGGCCGATCACTTCGTTCCCCGAAGCTAGTCCCGACTACGTTATCATTTCACAAGAGAACGGTGAAAGAAAGGTGAGCTCAACTAGCCTAGTAAGAAATATTATGACTAAGATAATGCGAATAAATTATCATTAATCTTTAAAATGTTAAACCGATAAAATACAATAGACATCATGTTTAATCTGCAATGAATAAGCAATCCATTAGAAGAGTCAAGTAGAGCATGATATCTACTATCTTTTATGATTTAAAATGTTTTCATCAATTTTTATCACCGAGACTCGACAATAAAAACCACATCATCGAGTCATCCTCGCACTACGGGCCAAGGATATTCATTAAATCATCATTGGTCATGACTATACCGAATAATCCCTAGTCATAATCATACCAAAAACTGTCCATTAATGCACTACAAGCTACTGAGGACTTTTAACACATCATTTATAATATTACAGGTCATGATATACCGAATAATCCCTGGTCATAATCATACCAAGTTCATCTATACACGTAAGCTAAAGATGACATTCATCATAATATAAACATGAGTATGATGACAATGACATAATAATTCAATAAAACAAGTTCAAGAATAAATTTTAAAGATTTATAAGTTAATTTATCTTGAAATCTATTACGTCAAATTGTCAACATGATCTCGCTTTGTGGAGTAAAATTCAAGAATGCTCGTAAGAATATTTCCATGAAAAGATCTTAGGATGAAGCGCAAATATCCGTGGATATTCTACTAATTTTATGGAGTATAGAAGCCAAAACTTTAACCAAATGAGTATCATAGAATATATGAAACTACAAATGGATTTTCACACCGTAAATAATCCAATCCAGTATGCATCATTTCCATAATTTAATAAGGAATGAATACGAAGGATCATTCACCATGCATGTGATAATCCACTTAGGCGAGTTATTCCAACGAATAATAAATAATGGAACCAGTCATGTAATTACGCACAAATGAATATTCCAATGTAATAATAAAAAATGGAATAACAACAAAATTCACCGTACGTGTGATAGGCCCACATACGAGTTATTCCATAGAATAATAAAGAATGGAACCGAGTCTAGCGTAATCCATACAGACGGGATATTCCAACGAATAATAAAGAATGGAATAACAAAGAATTCACCATGCATGCAATAGAATCGCGTAGACAGGTTATTCTAACGGAGAATAATAAGAATGGAACCAAGTCTAGCGTAATCCGTCAGACAGGATATTCCAACGAAATAATAAAGAATGGAATAACAGAAGAATTTCACCATGTTTGCGGTGCTTGGCATAGGCGAGTTATTCCAACATAATAATAAAGAATGGAATAACGAACAATTTCATCATATATGCGGTGATTGGCGATGATGTGTTATTCCAACATAATAATAAAGAATGGAATAATGAAGCTCTCTTCATGAATACGAAAGAAATAATACCCTTACCTTAAGAAAAGCTGGATATTGGAATAGTGAGGTAGCAGATTTCTCTTCTTCTTTCTCTATATATAATTGCTCGAGAAATTTGTTGAAGAAGGTTCGAAGGCGTTATCTCAACCCTCGATTTAATTGGCCCATTTGAAATCCTCGATCAAGTAGGAACTGTGGCCTATAGACTTCGTTTTACCGCTGAATATGTCACGTGTTCATAAAGTTTTTCACGTATCGATGTTACGTAAATATGTGGATAACCCGAACCACATTATTGAATTAAAACTAGACGAGATAGTAGAAGATTTAACGTATGAGGAGATACGTGTTAAAATCTTTGATAAGAATGATCGTATTCAACACTCAAAGTTTATACCTCAAGAGTTAGAATCTAAAATGAAGTCAAGGTATCCTCATCATACTGAATACATACGTAAATTTCGAGGGCTTAAATTTCATAAGGAGGGAGATTGTGAGACCCAGATTTTATGAATAAAGATTTAAATTTCTCAAAATATTTTTTTTTAATATTGTGGTGTGGATTTGATATAATGTCATAGTTGTGGGTAGTATTTATAAATTTTGCAAAGTATGCAAGTTGTTATATAATATTCGATTGGTCGGAGAATATTCTTTTTATCGGGAATATCCGTACGAAGGCACAATCATTGGTGAACCCACAACGGAAGTATTATCGTAGTAAGAAAAACGACGAAATTACCTTTTTATAAAAATAACTACGAAAGTGTTACCGTTAAAACTATTGAATCGCCTTAGTAAAAGTACAAGAATAAAGCGTGGTTGTATAGTATCACATGGTATTGATTATTGATCTTTACGTGAGAAGTCACTCGCTTATACTCAATTATTGCTACAAGATAATTCTTTGCATCATATCTCTCATATTATTGATTCTTGTTATTATCACAAAGATCATTTGCATAATATGATATATTATTAAATCAATAAGACGACAAAGTTATTCATATGATTAAATTGTAATATTTACAATGTCTAGAAGTTCATCGAGGAGAGGTTTGGTCACCTAATTGCGCTACCAAATAGGAGAAATCCTTATCGAAAGCCCCTTTCTTGGGAACGAATTGGTTGTTAAATATTGTGAGTTATAATATTAATGATGAATGTTATTAAAATTGAATTTGAGTTCTGAGTTGAATTTGGAGACGCGACGTGATATTTGAGTCCGTAACGATGAAATTAGTAGAAATAGACTATAAACACAAAATTTTCCTAGGTTGACTTTTATCGGTCAAAAAATCAATAGTTGACTTTTTCGTAAAAAGTCAAACTTTGAAATTTCAAAATAATTTTTTTTGATGAAAATAGTTCCATTGTGTTGGGATTATTAGTATTACTAAAAATCGACATTTATTTCGATAATAATTGATGTCTGGAATTTATATTGACCAATCGGGTAATTAACTAGATAAATGAGCAATTAATTGCTACTAATTCACATGCTTATATAACTATTTGTTCACATGTGTGTACTATTGAATCACATTCTTATACTATTAGGGGAGTTGGTGCAAGATTGATAATACTTGAATGATTAAATTAAAGATGGATGTATAGATGGAGGTACTATACCGTAATTCGTATTTTCACATGATTATAACTATTGATTCACATTATTTACTATTAGGGGAGGTGGTTCAAGTTCGATAATACTTGTAGGACTAAATTAAAAATGAAAGAAAAGTTGGAGGTATTGTACTGAAATTTTTTGAGCCCCAAAACGCGTAAATTATCAAAACTATATTTTTCTATAAATAGAAGCTCATTCTTCCTTCATTTTCACCAATTCACTCAAGCTATAGAGCATTTATTATAGAGAGAAATTATAGAGAGAAAAAGAAGAAGAAGTGCCTGCCACCTCACTACTCTAGTATCCAGTTTCTTTCTAAGGTAAGGGATATTATTTGTTGTACTTATAAGGGGTATTATTTCTTTTGTATTCATGAAGAGAACTTCTGTTATTCCACTCCTTATTATTATGTTGGAATAACTTGTTTATGCAAAGTACCGCATACATGGTGAAATTATTCTATTATTCCGTTCTTTATTATTCTCGTCGAATATCCATGCGTCATTCTTACGGGACTGGGTTCCATTATTTATTATTCAGCCGAATATCATATACGTCGTTCTGCTTACTTCGACAGGTTCCATCATTTATTATTCTGCTTGGGATTAACACGTGCATGCGCGTCTATCGCATTTATGGTGAATTATTCTTGTTATTCCATTCTTTATTATTCTGTTGGAATAACCTGTCTATGTGGATTACCACATGCATGGTGAATGATCCTTTGTTTTCATTCCTTATTAAATTATGAAAATGATCTGATTATGATGAGAGTCATAATAAAAGCATTGGACTGATGAAAATCATGGGTATATGTAGTATTAGTAAGTGTTATGATGAGTTATGTTGGTTATTATGAGAAAATATGAAAGTTTCTTAGAAATCACAAAGGGTTGAAAATCAGATTTTGGTGAAAATGGAACATGAAATTCAATTGACCATATCTCCTATTATACTTTGAATTTTTAAGTGTGGTCAAGTTCTAGAGTTAGATCTATGAGTTTCCTAACTTATCCAAGTGGAATTACTGGAAAAGGTGTTGTAGATTTTCGTGTGGACTGATTTTAGCAAAGTATGAAAAACTGGAAAATGGAAAATAGCTACTGTCCAGATTTTTAAAAGGGCATTTTTGGCCACTTAATTTGTTAGAAAAATTTCGGCCTTTTGGGACATGAAAATATATGGTATAAAGTACCTCCTGTCCAAAAATGAGCTCGTTCCGACTTAAAAGGGGCAAGTTATGACCATTTCAATATTTAGGTTTTTCTGACGAAAAACGCTATAACCGGAGTTCTATAACTCCGATGACCATGAAATTTAAACTGGAATCTCACATTAACATGTGTAAAATCCTGCCAAGATTTGGGAATTTTTGGAGTTGACCTTGAGGTAGCTAATTTCTTAAGGAATTAATTAGAAATTGATATTTGAAAAATAGTAAATAAATTTTAAAAATTCTGAGAAAAATATATTTTCAATATGGGACTATATTCTGCTAAATCCCAGAAAAGAAATATTTTTGGGACTAATTTGGTATTTTTCATGAAAATAATCTAGTTATGAGTAAATGAGTTAAATATGTTATGTGAAGTAACAAAATTGAAAAATAGGATTTTATGGCTTAGTAATCCTATATAGGGTATATGCAGATTTTTGATAAAGGATTTGATCATTGGTGATGAGATCTTATGAGTATGGCGTTTTGAATTATTAAATGCATTATGTGGTAAAGTGTAAACAATTGAAATGAATTTTTTATAAGTTTGAGAAGTGATTAAAATATTGTTACAATATTAATAATATTATATTATGAGTTTATTAAGTGGTTGATAATATTTGGATAAATTTAAAGTCTTTAATATTTATCCTTGTTTTCGTTGATTGATGTTTATAGCATTGTCATCATTCTCATGCTTATATTGTTTTGAAAGTCATCTGTGACTTACGTACATAGATGGACTTGGTATGATTATGACCAGGGATTATTCGGTATAATCATGACCGTAATGTTACAAATGATGTGGTAAAAGTCATCTTTGGCCCGTAGTGCATAGATCAACTTGGTATGATTATGACCGAGGATTATTCTTGGTATAATCATAATCAGTAATTGAAAACACGAATATCCTTGGCCCATAGTGCATGGATAATTAGTGGTCGTGATACTATTTAAATTGAGTCTCAAATATAAAGTTAATGAAAAACTTCTTAAATCATAGAAGATAGTAGATTTTGTGCTATATACTTGACTTTTCTAATGGATTATTTATTCATTGCGCAGTTAAACTTGATGTCTATTCTATTTTATCAGTTTAATATTGTTGAAGACTAATGAAAATTTATTTTGCATTATCTTAGTCATAATATTTCTTATTGGGCTAGTTGAGCTCACCCTTTCTTTTTATCGTTCTCTTCGAGAAATGAGAATATAGTTGGGGACGAGTCCTGAGAAGCGAAGTGATGACTATCCCGATGATGCATAAGATAATAGTCCTCACTATTACATTAAATAGTGTGATAATAAATGTAATAAGAACTTCATTGAGTTGGTATCTTTGCCTAGATGACAATATATGTATTAAAACTCTTAGATTATGTTTTTGTAAGTATTTTGCACGATTGTTGTATAATTAAGTTGTATTTGAATTTTGTACCATGTATTTGGTGACTCAAGATGGGTGATGTATACCTATTTTGGGGGCTTCAACCTGGCATACCATGCAATCTCACGATCTCGTTTATGTACATACTAGCAAGACATTCAAGTGTAAAAGTTTCTTGTATCAGTAAAAAATTAGCAGACTTGGTCAGTCTATCAGCAATGACCCAAATCGCATATATGCCTTGAGAAACCTTGGGAAGACCAAGAATGAAATCCATGGTAATGTGCTCCCACTTCCATTCGGAATTTCAAGTGGTTTCAATGGACCTTTAGCACTTGATGCTCGCGCTTGACTTCGTTGACAAGTTAGACACCTTGAGATAAACCCCGCTATCTCTCTCTTCATATTGCTCCACCAAAATGTATGTCGAAGATCACGATACATTTTGGTACTCCCAGGATAGATTGCAAACGGTGTGTTGTGCGCCTCCATCATGATTTTATACTTCAAGTCAGAATCGTTAAGAACACAAAGTGTGGAGTTGACTCTAGGAATTCCTTCTTCATCGATTCTTGCTTCCGGAATAGCACCTTTTTGCACTTTCTTCTTCATACGCATCAGCTCCAGGTCTGTAGTTTGAGCAGCTTTAACTTTATCGATTAAAGTTAGTTCCACTCGTATATTCGCCATCATCACATGGGTCCCTGGAGTCTTTAACTCTATTTCCATCCTTTCCAAGTCATACAAAATGGGTCTTTGCGTTGACAATATTGCACTCGTACCCGCATATGATCTTCTACTCAATGCGTCAGCTACTATGTTCGCTTTTCCAGGATGGTATGATCATAATCTTTCAATACTCAAGAATTAAATGCTTCTTGCATGTTGAGTTCCTTTTGAGTGAAGAAATATTTGAGGCTTTTATGATCCGTATAGATCTCCACCTTCTCTCCATACAGGTAATACCTCCAAATCTTAAGCGCAAAAACGACTGTTGCCAACACTAGATCATGAGTAGGATAATTCCTCTCATATTCTTTGAGTTGTCGAGAGGCATATGTTATGAATTTCTCATGTTGCATGAGAAAACATCCTAACCCTTTGCCTGAAGTATCACCAGAGATGACAAATCCTCCCGAGCGGATGGTATTGTCGAACAGTCTTTGAAATGAGTCTCCTCTTGAGTTCTTGAAAACTCTTTTCACATTCCTCGCTCAACCGAATTTTGTATCTTTTCAAGTCGCCAGAGAGTTAATGGAGTAGCGATTCGAGAAAACCTTCTACGAATCTCCGATAATAACCAAATAAGCCGAGAAAGCTACGTGCACTTGGCCATCGACTTAGGTTGCTCCCACTTTGAATTGCTTCAATCTTTGTCGGGTCAACAGATATTCCATGATTTGATATCACGTGCCCAAGGAATGCAACTTCCTCGCCGAAACTCGCATTTCTTCAACTTGGCATAAAGCTTGTTTTCACGAAGCTTTTGAAGTATCGACCTCAAGTGTTGCTCATGGTTTTTCGGGTTTTGGAGTATATGAGGATGTCATCAATAAAGACGACCACAAAGTGATCCAAATATTCCTTGAATACTCGGTTCATCATATCCATGAAGGCGCAAGAAGAGCATTGTGGCGCCCCAAAATAGGTCCATTCCATCCAACCCATTCTCGAGTTGTCAATACATGCGTACGTAAACAACTACAACTTTATTATTACAACAAGAAAAGCGTGAGTTTGAATACAAATATTATCTTCAGACAATATCTATACTCAAATAAATCCTCATCACATTTATTGATACATTATTTTACAAAAATGGTGAGGACTACTAAACAATTCTTTCTAAAACCTTCATTCCATACCCCGACTAAGTACTCGCTATATTCTCGCCTCCACGAGAAGAAAAATGGAACAAAAAGGAAAAGGGTGAGCTCAACTAGCCCAAAAAGAATATTATGACTAAGATAATATACAATAAATTACCATTAGTCTTCAACAGGAAAAATCTAATAGAATACAATAGACAACAAATTATAAATCAATATTCGCAATGAAATAATAATTCATTAGAAGAGTTAAGTAGAGAATGCAAACTACTATCTTCTATGTATGAATTTAAAAGTTCATCGCCTATCTTTTATCCTGTAACATCAATCAATATACATCCGGAATTAAATATTCATCTTTGCACTACAGCCAAAGATATTCATCGATTAATTCATGTTCATCTAAACACTGCTCATCTTTGCACTACAGGGCCAAAGATATTCTTCGAAAATCATTCATCTTTTTGCCTACAAAGGCCAAAGATATTCAATAATATCATCATTTAAGACCGATGATGATGAAAATATTTTTAAAGAAACAAATCCAAAGTGAAACAAAATGACAAGGATTAAGGATTAAGGATTCGTACTTTGTTTTATCCATGTTCAAAAATACCTCAAAAATAATCATAGTGGTGTAAAATTCAAGAATGATCAAAACATGGATACAATCAAAGCTAGTATCCGAGAATAGATATTTTGGACAAAAAGAAGAAATTTTATTTTTAATTGAATAGTCTTAGTATCGTGAATAGTCTTTATATACATGAATAAGTAACTCAGACACCAAAAGATAGAAATTCCACAGAAAAACATCTTCACGCTTCATAATAGTACTCGTGAATAGTAACTTTCGTGAATAAGAACTCATGAATAAGTAACCCCGACATGAAAAAGTTACAAATTTGATAAAAAGTTCCAACCAATATTTCAAAGATAATGATATTGAAGAAATAATATCATTTGAGAAGAAAATAACATCCTTTACCTCGAAAGATTAGTACTTTCTTGGAATCTAATAGTATAATCTTTGAAGGAACTTGCACCATCTAACAATACTCAAAGTATACTCACAAGAATAGGCTCAATATATCGAGAGAGAAATAGAGAGAAACTTTAGTTTACATTTGTGATTTTCAATTCTAATCTAAGCACCCTATTTATAGGAAATTGCTTAGAACACCAAAGTAGAAAATTGAATATAATATTAATATATTTTTCACATTTTCTTTAGCCCACCTTAGACAACTGATCTCAGCCCATTTGAATCACATGTGAGGCCAACTTAGTTGCAAAAAACGTTTTTCTCAAAATAATTAACTAAAACTCCCAAAAATTAATTATTTCGGAACTTTGGAACTTTAATAATTCATAATAAATAGCTCTTTCATCAGAAAATTCGAATCTCGCGAGATTTTATAGGAAATTCAATTCTCTACAACTTTGCGTAAGAAAGTTTTTCCAAATTCTAAATAGAAATTGATCAAAAATCCACAAACAGACGATTTTTTACAAAGCTATAATCAAATTTCACCAATAAATGGGGTCCAATTGACATGTTTAACATGTTTTAAACATTTATTGCAACAAAAATACTCTTCCTCCTCGTATACTCATATATCCCACATTCATTATAAAAATATCACCGTTAATATATTATTAAAATAATATATTTAAATGAATTATTTTATCGAAAAATGATAAAATATTAATTTTCAACAATTGTCATTTTAAAAATTTTCTCCATCTATATCCACATAAAATCAATATTTTCCTTATCATATAAATCAATAATTAATTATTCACAAATAATATTACAGAATCACAAAGATCTTGGCAACCAGTAGTTCCTCAGAAAGAGGGGCTTTTCAATAAGAATTTCTTCTTCTTGCGCAAGAATTAGGTGACCAAACCTCTCCTTAGACAGAGCTTTCTAGACATTGCCAATAATGTTATCTAATAATATTATTCGATAATATGAATTATTGCTTCGATAATGGAAAATCTTGTGTAATGACAATTTATTAAAAAGCGGTAAAAATATCAATCGTGATTATTGAATCAATAAAATAAAATAATTGAACGATAATTCTTTGTAACAATTATTGAGTAGTGCCTTCTTACGTAAGAATCAATAATTGGTGCAAAACCGTGTGCTACTGCTTCAACAACGCGTATTAGTGTGTTTTAACCATACGGGTATTCCAACAATATAATCTGAATAACTACTACTGCGCTTATTTATAAACAACTTATATTTGTCGTTTTCTTCATCCAATCGTTTTTCCGTTATGGGGCCCACAAAAGATCGCTTGGCCGCATTTAATATTCCCGACAAGATCTTTAATATTCCACGACCAAACGAATATTCCCAGATAATAATGAATATTTTATAACCACTTGCTTATTCAAATATTTATGTATTTTACCCATAACTATCCACATTAATCAAATCAACCCTTACTATTTCAAAATAATAAATAGAGGAAAATAAATTTCATTTATTAATAATTTGGGGTCTTACAACCTCCCCTCCTTATGAAATTTCGTCCTCGAAATTGACGTACGTACCTGGTGTTTCGAAAAGATGAGAATACCTCGCTTTCATTTCTGTTTCCAACTCCCAGGTCATTTCCTCAATAGCATGGTTTCTCCACAAAACTTTAACTTGTGGTATAACCTCGGTACATAAGACATGTTCTTTCCTCTACAAGATCTTGACAGGTACCTTCTCGTATGTTAAGTCTTCGGCTATCTCGTTCGATTCTAACTCAATGGCGTGGTTCGGGTCGTCCACATATTTACGTAACATCGATACGTAAAAAACGTTATGAACATGCTATCATACCAAGCAGAAAAGCAGTCTATAGGCCACAATTCCTATTCGATCGAGAATTTCAAATGGATTAATAAATCGAAGGTTTGAGCTTTCCTCACCTCACCGATTCTCGCTTTTGAAATAACAACTTCTTGCACCTCCTTCTTCAAATTCATCAGCTCCGGTGTGTAGCTTGAACAGCTTTAACTTTATCGATTAAAGTCGATTATACTCAGATATCATCACGTGGGTACCTAGAGTTTTCATCTCCATCTCTATTATTTGTAAATTATCTGAAATGAGTCTTTGACAATATCGTACTCGTACTTGTTTATGATCTTTTACTCAACACGTCAGCTACCACATTCGCTTTTCCAGGATGGCATGGTCAGAACATGTGTTGAAATGAGTCTCCTCTTGAGTTCTTCGAAGCTCTTCCCACATTCCTTGCTCCATTCTAATTTTATATCTCTACGAGTCACCAAGTTAATGGAATAGCGATTCGAGAATATCCTTCAACGAATCTCCGATAATAACCAACTAAGCCTGAAAGCTACGTATTTCGATTCTGAAATTTAGGTTGTTCTCAATCGTGACTTATATCACAACCTTGGATAAAGACGTCCACAATGACACCTATCGATTTACTATCGCATCTAATATGACGCCCCTACAGAGAGTTCGGCTTAGGTGAATTCCACAAAGGAAGTCACCAGATAAAGGCTCAGTACCAAATTCTATAGTTGAATTTTTAACTCCACGAAGTTCAATAGAGCCATTCGATATGAGATTTTTAGAAATGAGTTTTGTCTGGGTTCAAAGTCGATACAAAATTTAATATCGATCTTTGGGAGTAAACCAAGAAATTCTTCAGAAATACGTCGGGAAAAATAAATAACAACAGAATATTATTCAAATCGACGTGTCTTTATTCAAATCCATAACATGGACTAAGAAAACTTGACATCCGTAATAAACGAATGACTTCATGGCTTGATATGAAAATGTTTGACCACAATGGTTTGATTGCTTGAATTGAATAACAGTTGCTTAGGAATATAAAACTAACAACCTTACGAAAAGTAATCAATTTCGGCGTGATGAGTAGTTAACCCTAAAATCACATCAAAAGCAAATATCTCTATAGAAATAAGGTTGATGGTGTAATAATGTGATAGTGCCAACCTCAATCAAGAAAGATTTCTAAACAACGGATGTAATGAAAGTTTCTCTAATGGAGTCTCCACAGATAGGTCAAAGTTTAATTTCTCCGTAGTCAAGTTCAAACGTTGAGCGCAAGCAAGAGATAAAAGAATGGGTAGAACCCAGATTATCTAGTAAGGTATAAACTTCGCAAGAATTTATAATTAACTAACCCGTGCTAACTCGTTTGGGTTCCTCGTATTTTGGATTAAAGTCCACGACAAACGCTCTTCCAAGAATCGCCGACTTTGACTTTTCTAGGACATCCTTTTGAGTCACCATTCCGCATGGATGGGTTTCGATATCATACAATCTCGAGTGATATGTCCTTCTTTTCCACAATTATAGCATACCTTAAACTGTTGTGGGCGGTTGAATGATATATCCCCTCTTTCCGCATTTGTAACATACGATCGATGGTCTTTCTCCTCCTTGGAACCAGATTCTTCTTGGCGCCGACGTCTTCATACGTGTCGTTGTTGAATCTCCTCTTTTTAAATCTCCTCCCGACTCGCTTCTATTTTCATGGCCACGATTACCACCAGAGTTCTTACCGCTTTGTCTCGTATTCTTCTTTCTCCGTTGGTTATCGTTATTTTGTTGACTACTATCTTGGTATGATCCTCAGTTATGGTCCCTCGGTTGAACGTATCTTCGTTATCTCGCTTCTAACAACCGAGCCTGTTGACAACATCTCGAATAGAGAGAAAATTTATGAGAAATGAGATCTTCGGCGTATCTTGGGTTTCAAACCTCTCGAAACATCCGCGTCATACGTTCCTCATTCTCCACCAAATGAGGTGCAAACCAGATAACTCCGCTGAACTTCGCCTCTTCTTTGGGACCGCCATCGTTATTATTCGCCTCCATTCTAATAAACTCCACTTCCTTCATATGACGAATACTTTCGAAGTACTTGTCATTGAACTATTTCTAAAACGTCTCCCATAACATGTCCGAGTGCAAATTTGGATGGAGTACGCTTCACGATTCCCACTAAGTAATGCCCATCGCCACGGAACATAGAAAGTAGCGAATGGAACTTTCTGTTCCTCCGTGCATCCCAAGACATCGAATATCTTGGTAATTTGTTTGACCAACGTCTCGCGCTTTAATCGGATCCGCTTTCCCCGAGTGCACTCGTGGTCCCAACTCTTTGAACCGTTTGGTTTGTGACCACCCGTGAATTGCTATCATTTCCTCCTCATATTTTGAACACGAGTCTCCTCGTGCGATTTTGCATGAAATGCAAAAAGCTTCTAAACATCCCTCGCGCATCATCATCCGCTCGATGGTGTTGTTCATAGGAGGTACATTGCCACTGTTGCGTTTCTCCTCGTTGGTGAGTACAAAGCGTCTCCACGGTCTCATTTCCATTGTTAATATTCTCGATCGACATTCTCAAATACTGTCATTAGAAGAGTTAAGTAGAGAATGCAAACTACTATCTTCTATGTATGAATTTAAAAGTTCATCGTTCTATCTTTTATCCTGTAACATCAATCAATATACATCTGAAATCAAATATTCATCTTTGCACTACAGGCCAAAGATATTCATCAGTTGGTCATGTTCATCTAAACACCTGTTCATCTTTGCACTACAGGCCAAAAATACCTCATAAATAATCATAGTGGTGTAAAATTCAAGAATGATCAAAACATGGATACAATCAAAGCTAGTATCCGAATAGATATTTTGGACAAAAGAAGAAATTTTATTTTTCTATGAATGAATAGTGCATTATACATGAATAGTGATGTATACGTGAATAGTAACTCAGACACCAAAAGATAGAAATTTCACAAAAACATCTTCACGCTTCATGAATAGTACTCGTGAATAGTAACTCATGAATAGTAACCCCACATGAAAAAGTTCCAAATTTGATAAAAGTTCCAACCAATATTTCAAAGATAATGATATTGAAGAAATAATATCATTTGAGAAGAAAATAACATCCCTTACCTCGAAAGATTAAGTACTTCTAAATTTGGAATCTAGGGTATAGTGTTGAAGGGAACTTGAACCGCTAACAATACTCAAAGTATACTCACAAGAATACGCTCAATATATCGAGAGAAATAGAGAGAAACTTGGGTTTACATTGTGATTTTCAATTCTAACCTAAGCACCCTATTTATAGAAATTGCTTAGAACACCAAAGTAGAAAATTGAATATAATATTAATATATTTTTCACATTTTCTTTAGCCCACCTTTAGACAACTGATCTCAGTCCATTTGAATCACATGTGAGGCCAACTTAGTTGCAAAAAACGTTTTCTCAAAATAATTAACTAAAACTCCCAAAAATTAATTATTTGAACTTCGAACTTCAATAATTCATAATAAATAGCCCTTTCATCGGAAAATTTGAATCTCGCAAGTTTTTATAGAAAATTCAATTCTCTACAACTTTGCAGAAGAAAGTTTTTCCAAATTCCAAATAAAAATTGATCAAAAATCCACAAACGAAGGCGATTTTACGTGCTATAATCAAATTTCACCAATAAATGGGGTCCAATTTACTTGTTTAACATGTTTTAAACATTTATTGCAACAAAAATACTCTTCCTCCTCGTATACTCATATATCCCATATTCATTATAAAAATATCACCGTTAATATATTATTAAAATAATATATTTAAATGAATTATTTTATCAGAAAATGATAAAATATTAATTTTCAACAATTGTCATTTTAAAAATTTTCTCCATCTATATCCACATAAAATCAATATTTTCCTCATCATATAAATCAATAATTAATTATTCACAAATAATATTACAGAATCACAGATCTTTGGCAACCAGTAGTTCTGTGAGAGAGGGGCTTTCGAATAAGAATTTCTTCTTCTTGGCCATGATTAGGTGACCAAACCTCTCCTTAGATGTAACTTTCTAGACATTGCCAATAATGTTATCTAATAATATTATTCAGATAATATTAATTATTGCTTCGATAATGGAAAATACCGTAAATGACAATTTATTGAAAAAGCGGTAAAAATATCAATGCGTGAATTATTGAATCAATAAAATAAAATCTTGAATAATGAATTAGTGTAACAATTATTGAGTAGTGCCTTCTTACGTAAGAATCAATAATTGGTGCAATCTTTGTATGCTACCTGCTTCAACAACGCCAGACATTAGTGTGTTTTAACCAATTTGATATTCCAACAAGATATTAGCGGTAATAACTACTGGCCGTTATTTATAAACAACTTATATTTGTCGTTTTCTTCATCCAATCGCTTTCCGTTATGGGGTCCACAAAAGATTTGCTATGTCATGCATTTAATATTCCCAAGCGATCACGAATATTCCACGACCAAACGAATATTCCCCGGCTAATAATGAATATTTTATAACCACTTGCTTATTCAAATATTTGCGTATTTTACCCATAACTATCCACATTAATCAAATCAACCCTTACTATTTCAAAATAATAAATAGAGGAAAATAAATTTCATTTATTAATAATTTGGGGTCTTACAAAGATTAGTCAATCCAAAAGACATGACTAGGAATTTATAATGCCCATACCAAGTTCTGAAAGCAGTCTTTGGAATGTCATCAGTTTTAATCTTCAACTGATGATATCTGGAACGAAGATTAATCTTTGAAAAGAATTTGGCTCCTTGCAACTGATCAAACATGTCATCAATGTGAGGCAATGGGTACCTATTTTTGATGGTGATATGATTCAACTTTCGATAATCAATACAAAGTCGCATACTTCCATCTTTCATCTTTACGAATAGAACAGGAGCACCCCAAGGAGACGTACTAGGATGAATGAAACCGATGTCTAACAATTCCTGTAGTTGGGTTTTTAACTCCTGAAGTTCAATAGGAGCCACTCGATATGGGGCTTTGAAAATGGGTTTTGTATATCGGATTCAAGGTCGATACAAAATTCAATTTCACGCCTGAGGGTAGGCCAGAAGTTCTTCGAGAATACGTCGAAAATTTATTAACAATAGAAATATCATTCAAATCTGACGTATCTTTATTTAAATTCGTGACATGGGCTAAGAAAGCTTGACATCCGTTTTTCAATAAACGAATAACTTTATGACTTGATATGACAGTGATTGATTTTAGTGGTTTGGTTGCTTGAATTCGCATAATAGGTTGGTTAGGAATATGAAAGCTAACAACCTTACGAAAACAATCAATTTTTGTGACGCCCCCAAAACAAGTATAAATCACCCATCTTGAGTCGCCAGATACATGGTACTGAATACAAATACAAACTAATTATACAACAGTCGTGTAAAATACGACAAAACATATACTGTGAGTTTTAATACAAATATTGACATCTAGACAATATCCACACTCAATGGAGTCCTCATTATATTTATTATTACACTATTTCACAGAATAGTGAGGACTACTAATGCACCATCTAGGACCATCACTCTGTTCCCCGACTAGTCTCACCATTTACGTTCTCATTTCCTCAAAGAACAATGAATGAAAGAAAGGTGAGCTCAACTAGCCCAAAGAAGAAATATTATGACTAAGATAATGCGTAATAAATTATCGTTAGCCTTCAATAGTGTTAAACTGATACAATATAACAAACATCAAGTTTAACTGCAACGAAACAAGCAATCCATTAGAAAAGTCAAGTAGAGATTAAAATCTACTATCTCCTATGATTTAAAAGGTTTTTCATCACTTTTATCACTGAGACTCAGCTTAATAAATAATCCACATCATCCTTGCACTACAGCCAAAGATATTCATTAGTATCACAACCACAAATTATCCATGCACTACGGGCCAACGATATTCGTGTTTTCATCAACAGTCCTGATCATGCCATAAAATAATTCATCTTTGCACCCTTGGCCGAAGAGAATCCATGACCATAATCATACCAAAAACTGTCCATCAATGCATTACGGGCCAATGAGGACTTTTTCCTCATCATTTGTAACATTATGGTCATGATTATACCGAATAATCCCTCGTCATAATCATACCAAGTCCATCTATGCACTACTGCCACGTATGACTTTCAACATAATATAAACATGAGGATGATGACAATGACATAATAATTCAATAAAACAAGTTCAAGAATTAATTTATCCAGGAACCAATAACGTCCCAAATTGTCAACATAATACTTCTTTGTAGAGTAAAATTCAAGAATGCTCGTAAGAATATTTCCACTTAAAAGATCTTTGGATGAAGCGCAAATATCAAGGATATTCCACTAATTTCATGGAGTATAGAAGCCAAATTTTAACCAAATGAGTATCATAGAATATATGAAATCTATGAATGGATTTTCACTTGCCATGCGGTAATCCACATAGGCGCATCATTTCCACAATTTAATAAGAAATGAATACGAAGGGTCATTCACCATGCATGTGGTAATCCACATGTAACTGGTTATTCCAATGTAATAATAAAGAATGGAATAACGTAAGAATTCACCATGCACGCGATCGATCGCGCACAGAGATAGGTTATTCCAATGAATAATAAATAATGGAATCGGTCATACGTAAACTCACGTAAAGGATATTCCAACGTATAATAAATAATGGAACCGAATCAAATGCGTAAAACGCACGCACGGTGATATAGAATAATAAATAATGGAACCGGTCACGCGTAAACGCATGCATGTGATATTCCAAATGAATAATAAAGAATGGAATAATAAAAAATTTCACCATGTATGTAGTACTTGCATGTATGTGTTATTCCAACATAATAATAAAGAATGGAATAACAAAAGAATTTCACCATGTATGCAAAGACTTCACATGTAGACGAGTTATTCCAACATAATAATAAAGAATGGAATAACGTAAGAATTTCACCAAGTATAGGGTTGTTCACAGTATACGAGTTATTCCAATGTAATAATAAAGAATGGAATAATGTAAGAATTTCACCATGTATGCGGTGCCAGACATGACGGTGTTATTCCAACATAATAATAAAGAATGGAATAACAGAAGAATTTCACCAAGTATATGGTAGTCCGCATATACAGGTTATTCCAACAGAATAATAAAGAATGGAATAAAAGAAGTTCTCTTCATGAGTAAAAAAGAAATAATACCCCTTACCTTATAAAGAAGAGTACTCTCAAGCCTGGTAGGCGGGAATATACTTGAAGAAAACTTGCACTACGCTCAAAGCTTTCTTAAATTCTAAAGAAATACGCTCAAGATTATAGAAGAAGAATTCTCTATATAGTTTCTCTCTCTAGAGTTTCAATGAATTAAATAAGAAATTATGAAAGAATGAGCTTCTATTTATAGGAGAATGGACCTAATAATAAATTAATTCATAAACGGTCCAAATTGATTTACTTTTAATCTGACGGTCCATATTGATTTAATAAAATATTCTAATAAAACAAAATCTTTTAAATAAAATATAATATATTTTATTTATAATCTAATAAAACGAATAACTTTATAAAAGTATTCTATTTTATATAAAAAGATTTTACTATGAAAAAATACTATCACGAGCACTATGCATAATAAAATATAATATATTCTATTTATAATCTAATAAAACAAATAACTTTATAAAAGTATTCTGCATTTTATATAAAAAAGATTTTACTATGCAAAACACTATGCATAATAAAATATATTATATTCTAATTATTGTCTAATAAAACAAATAACTTTATAAAAGTATTTTATTTTATATAAAAAGCTTTTCTATTTTATTACATTAATAATACTAATAAAACAAAACTCATCATCATTATTATAATTCACACTATTAATCGACCAGGTCGTTCCCAAGAAAGAGGGGGCTTTTCAATAAGGATTTCTCCCTATTGGCGCGCAATTAGGTGACCAAACCTCTCCTTGATAGAACTTCTAGACATCGTTAATATTGCAAATAATAATATTAATAACTTCGTCATCTCAATTATTGATTTAATAATATATAAAATACGGACAATAATTGAATCAAATAACGTGAGATACTATGCAGCAATTACTATAGCAATAATTGAACAAAACTGAGTAACTTCTCACGTAAGCATCAATTGTAAAATCCCAGATTTTTTGAATAAAAATTTAATTTTCTCGAAATATTTTTTTTAAATATTATGGTATGAATTTGAGATAATGTTATAGTTGTGGGTAGTATTTACAAATTTTGCAAAGTAAGCAAGTTGTTATATAATATTCATTGGTCTGGAAATATTCTTTTTATCGGGGAATATCCATACGACTAAGACAATCATTGGTGAACCATTAACTTAATTAATTATTGTAGTAAAGAAAACGCAGTAATTATCTTTTATAAAATAACGGAAGTTTTACCGTTAAAACCGCTTGAACTACCCGGTAGTAAAAGTAAAAATAATCTGCTGTGGTTGCATAAGAGCACACGGTATTGATTATTGATGCTTACGTGAGAACTCACTCATTTATACTCAATTATTGCTACTAAGAATTGTTGCATCATATCTCTCATATTATTAATTCGATTATTGTCACAGTATCATCTGCATAATATTTTATATATTATTAAATCAATAATTGAGATGACAAGGTTATTCATACTATTAAATTATAATATTTACAATGTCTAGAAGTTCTGCCAAGAGAGGTTTGTCACCTAATCATGCGCCTAATAAGAGAAATCCTTATCGAAAAGCCCCATCTTTCCTGGGAACGACTTGGTTGTAAAATATTATGAGTTATAATATTGATGATGAATAAGTTCGTGTTGATTAAAGATGAATTTGATAGTTCCATTGTGTTGGGATTATTGGTGTTAGTTGAAATTGACATTTATTCCGATGATAATTGATGTCTGGGGGTTATATTGATAAATCGGGTAATTTATCGGATAAATGAGCAAATTAATTGCTACTAATTCACAAGCTCATATAACTATTTGTTCACATGTGTGTACTATTGAATCACATTCGCACTATTAGAAGAGTTGGTGCAAAGATTGATAATACTTGCATGACTAAGTTAAAGATGGAGGTATAGATGGAGGTATTATACCTAATTCGTATTTTCACATGTCTAGAACTATTGATTCACATGATTTACTATTAGGGAGGTGGTGCAAGTTTGATAATACTTGCGGGACTAAATTAAAATTGAAAGAAAAGAGGAAGGTATTATCTTTGTAATATTTCGAGCCCCAAAATGTGCAATTATCGAAACTATATTTTTCTATAAATAGAAGATCATTCTTCCTTCATTTCTCACCAATTCACTAAAGCTATAGACCAATTATTATAGAGAGAAGCTATAGAGAGAAAATCTATGAGAGAAAGAAGAAGAAGCTCGCTACCTCACTATTCCAAAGATTCAGCTTTCTTACGAGGTAAGGGATATTATTTGTTGTACTCGTAGGGGTTTTATTTCTTTCAGTATTCATGAAGAGAGTTATTGTTATTCCATTCCTTATTATTACGTTGGAATAACCTCGTGTATATAATGGCAACCGCATACATGGTGAAATTCTTCTCATTTATTCCATTCTTTAGTATTATGTTGAATAACCTTGTATATCTAAAGTACTGCATACATGGTGAAATTCTTCTATTATTTCGTTCTTTATTATTCGTTTTAATATCATGTCTGTAAGCGTTCGCCGCACTGGTTCCATTATTTATTATTCTCGCCGAATATCCTGCTCTGCGTTTACCGGACTTCGTTCCATTATTAATTATTCTCGTCGAAATATCCTATCTGGCGTTTACGCCGGACCGGTTCCTATATTTATTATTCTCATTAGAAATAACACTGCGTCTGCGCAACTATCACACGTATGGTGAATTCTTCTATTATTCCATTCTTTATTATTCTGTTGGAATAACCTGTCTATGTGGATTACCACATGCATGGTGAATGATCCTTTGTATTCATTCCTTATTAAATTATAGAAATGATCTGATTATGATGAAAGTCATAATAAAAGCATTGGACTGAATGAAAATCATGGGTATATGTAGTATTAGTAAGTGTTATGATAAGTTATGTTGGTTATTATATGAAAACATGAAAGTTTCTTAGAAATCACCAAGGGTTGAAAATTAGATTTTGGAGAAAATGGAACATGAAATTCAATTGACCATATCTCCTATTATATTTTGAATTTTTGAGTGTGGTCAAGTTCTAGAGTTAGATCTATGAGTCTTATAACTTATCCAAGTGGAATTACTGGAAAAGGTATTGTAGATTTTCGTGTGGACTGATTTTAGCAAAGGAGTCAAAAGTTGTAAATTTTGAAAAAGCTACTGTCCAGAATTTTAAAAGGGCATTTTTAGCCACTTAATTTGTGAGAAAAATTATGGCCTTTTTTGAAATGAAAGTATATTGTATAAGGTACCTCCTGTCCAAAAATGAGCTCATTCGGACTTAAAATGAGCAAGTTATGACCATTTCAATATTTAGGTTTTTTTATTACGAAAACGCTATAATCGAGTTCTATAACTCAGATGACCATGAAATTTAAACCGAAGCTCACGTTAACATGTGTAAGATCCTGCCAAGAGTTGGGAATTTCTGGAGTTAAACTTGAGGTAGTTAATTTCTTAAGGAATTAATTAGAAATTAATTTTTGAAAAATAGTAAATGAATTTTAAAAATTCTAGAGAAAAATATATGTTCATTATGGGACTATATTCGCTAAATCCCAGAAAAAGAAATATTTTTGGGACTGATTTGATATTTTTCATGAAAATGATCTAGGTATGAGTAAATGAGTTAAATATGTTATGTGAAGTAACAAAGTTGGAAAATAGAATTTTATGGCTTGGGAATCCTATATAGGGTATATACATATTTTGATAAGGGTTTTGATCATTGGTGATGAAATCTTATGAGTATGACATTTTGAATGATTAAATGCATTATGTGGTAAAGTGTAAACAATTGAAATAAATTGTTTATAAGTTTAAGTTATTACAATATTGTTGTAATATTAATGATATTAGATTATGAGATTATTAAGTGATTGATAACATTGGGATATTCTTGAACCCTGGATAAATTATATTATAAATGTTTAATATTTATCCTTTATCTCATTTGATTGATTCTTTATATTATTGTCATGATCCTCATGCTTATATTGTGTTGAAAGTCATCTGTGGCTTACATGCATAGATGGACTTGGTATGATTATGACCAAGGATTATTTGGTATAATCATGACCGTAATGTTACAAATGATGTGGTAAAAGTCATCTTTGGCCCGTAGTGCATAGATGGACTTGGTATGATTATGACCAGGGATTATTCGGTATAATCATAACCGTAATTGAAAACACAAATATCCTTGGCCCATAGTGCATGAATATTTCGTGGTCGTGATACTATTAAGCTGAGTCTCAGCGTTATTGGTTTTACAGTTGTATATCTTTGGCCTGTAGTGCAAAGATGAACTGTTGGTTATTAGTTATACTGATCGTATGTCTTTGGCCCGTAGTGCAAGATGAATCGTTAATGAATATCTTTGGTCGTAGTAGTGCAAAGATGAATTTATTAATATCGTTATAAGCGGAAATGTGATTTGGTATAACCATGATATTTGATGTTTCGGTAAAGACATGTGATGAAAGTTATCTTCGTCCGGATGAGAAAAGAATTGAAATCACAATTATGATTATGAATTATTCATATGATTGTGGGACGAGAATTGTTGATTGATGTTACGAGGATAAAACATTATTGGTGGACTTTTAACATGGAGAAGATAATAAACCTAATGGTCTATTTGACTCTTTTAATGGATTACTTGTTCAAATGCAAGAACTACTTGGTTGAAAAGTTTTATCATCTACCATATGTTCTAAATCTCTGATTTATTATAGATAAAGGCTATTGATGATGTAAAATATCTTTAGTCATAATATTTCTTCTTTGGACTAGTTGAGCTCACCTTTTGCTTTCATTGTTCTCTTTAGGAAATAGAGCGTAGCGGGGATTAGTAGGGGGAGCGGAGTGATGGTACGAGAGGATAGCATTAGTAGTCCTCACTATTCTACATTAAATAGTGTGACAATAAATGTAATGAGGACTTATTCTGAGAGTGGATATTGTCTAGAAGATAATATTTGTATTAAAACTCACAGCTCTTTGGTTGTATATTAAAGATTGTATTTGTATTCTGTACCATGTATTTGGCAACTCAGGATAGGTGATGTATACCTATTTTGGGGGCATCACATCAATAATCAATACCGTCTTTCTACTACGCAACCAATGCCAGATTCTCAGTTTCTTTTACTACCGAGTAGTTCAACAGGTTTTAACGGTAAAACTTCCGCCTTTATTTTCATAAAAATATTTTTGTCGCTTTTTCAATCCGAAATGAATAATTCCGTTAGGGGTCCACCAATGATTGTACCATCGTCTGAGATATTCCCGAACAAAAGAATATTCTCAGGACCAATCGAATATTATACAACAACTTGCATACTTTCCAAAATTTATAAATATTACCCACAATTATAACATTATATCAAATTCATTCCATAATATTCAAAAAAATATTTTGAGAAATTTAAATCTTTATTCGAAAAATTTGGGGTCTCACAATTTTAGCATGATGAGTTGTTAACCAATCAACCCCTAAAATCACATCAAATGCAAGTATTTTCAAAGAAATAAGATCGACAGGTAACGTGCGGTTACCGATTTGAATTAAACAAGACTTATAAACCGTGGATGTAATGAAGGTTTCTCCCAACAGAGTTTCAACAGATAAGTCAAAGTCTAATTTCTCCGAGAGTCAAATTTAAACGTTGAGCGCAAGTAGAGAAATAAAGGAATGGGTAGAACCGGTGATCAAATAAAGTATAAACTTTGCTAGAGTTTATGATTAGCTTACCCGTGATCACCTCGTTCGGATTCCTCGCTTTTTGGGAGGTTACGACAAAAACGCCTCCTCGAAAGAGCTAATGGGTTTTGTCTTATCTGGGACACCCTTTGATGCCTCCATCCCAATCGGACTTGACTTTGGTGCACGAAAAAATCGGGCTAGGTGACTTTCTTTTCCACAATTATAACACGCTTTGGAATTTGCGTGATCGCGCGGTTTGGACTTATGTGTCCTTCCTCCACATTTGTAATATACGACCGGTGGTCGTTTCTCCTTCCTTAACAACAGTCTTTGGTCGTGACATCTTTCCATCCTTGTTGAATCTCCTCTTCTTGAAATGTCCACTCTTATTGTCATGGCCATGATTACCACCGGTGATTATCATTTCGCCATGTTGATTCCTCCACGTTTGTTGTCACCTCTTCGATGATTTGCTACCACCGGTATTATCGACTTGTCGGTTGTTCTCTCTTGGTTGGGTTGACTCATTATCGCGCTCCAATAATTGAGACCTATTCACAACATCTGAATACAAAAACAGTTTATGAGAAATTAGGTATTGACGTATCTCAGGTTTCAAACCTCTTAGAAACATCCGCGTTATACTCTCCTCATTATCAACCAAGTGGGACGCAAACCGAGATAACTCGATAAACTTAGCTTCAGATCAAGCGCACCACGGTCGTATTGTTTTGCTCAAACTTGATGAACTCTACCTCCTTCATGTGATTTAATACTTTCGTGAAAGTACTTGTCATTGAACAACTCTTGAACTTATCCCGAGACATTTTGAGTGCGGCGGTTGAGTACGCTTTCACGATTCCCACCAATGTCGCCTCTGCTTTCCATGACATGAAGGTGGCAAAAGGAACCTTTTCTTTGCTTTCGAGCATCCCAAGACATCAAATATCTTGTTGATCTCGCTTTAGTCACGTCTCCGCTTTAAGTGGTTTTGTCTCCAAAAACTCGGTGGTCCCAGCTCCTTGAATCGCTTAGCGGTGACCATCCGAGAGTTGTCGGTGTTTCCACCAGTATTTTGGACAGAGCCGCTTTTACGATGTTGCATGAATTGCATAAAGCCTCCGAATATCCCATTGTTCACCATTTCATCGCAGTTATTGTTTACATGAGGATTATTGTCTTCCCTGCTTGCACATTATCACAGGCATTAATCTGTGGTGACTCAACGGGTCTCATGTGCTTCATTGTTTATCTCAACATTTTCGGATGCCATTTTCAAATAACGCCACAAAACAAGGGTTAATTAACATATCACATATTATCCCTATACTCCTAATTTCAAATTAATTAAATACCAAATAAACTTAGGTAGGTCATACTAGCGAAGGAATTCCCGTCTCCCCTCCCGCCTTGTCTCACTTCTCGGCCAGGATCATATCCCTAAGCTTTGATACTAAATGTGATGCCCCCAAAATAGGTATACATCACCTATCTTGAGTCGCCAAATACATGGTACAAAATTCAAATACAACTTAATTATACAACGATGTGTAAAATACGACAAAAAATAATCTAAGAGTTTTAATAAGAATATTGTCATCTAGACAATATCCACACTCATTCGAGTCCTCGTTACATTTATTGTCACACTATTTAATGAATAATGAGGACTACTAATGCTATCATCCGGACCACACTCTGCCCTCGACTAGTCCCGCCACGCTTCTTATTTTCTCAAGAGAATAAAGAAAGAAAGGGTGAGCTCAACTAGCCCAAGAAGAAATATTATGACTAAGATAATGCGAATAAATTATCATTAGTCTTCAAAAATGTTAAACTAATAAAATACAATAGACATCAAGTTTAACTACGGTGAATAAGCAATCCATTAGAAGAGTCAAGTAGAGCATGATATCTACTATCTTCTATGATTTAAAATGTTTTCATCAATTTTTATCCCCGAGACTCGACAAATAAATAAACCACATCATCGAGTCATCCCCGCATCTATGAGCCAAGGATATTCATTAAATCATCAATGGTCATGACTATACCGAATAATCCTCGGTCATAATCATACCAAAAACTATCCATCGATGCTTCTACAAAGCATCAAGACTTTTACCACATCATTTATAACATTACAATCATGATTATACCGAATAATCCCTGATCATAATCATACTAAATCCATCTATGCACGTAAGCTTAAGATGACTTTCATCACAATATAAGCATGAGGATGATGACAATGACATAATAATTCAATAAAACAAGTTCAAGAATAAATTTTAAAGATTTATAAGTTAATTTATCTTGAAATTACTTACGTCCAAATTTTCAACATAATACTGTTTTGTGGTGTAAAATTCAAGAATGCTCATAAGAATATTTCCATGAAAAGATACCGGATGAAGCACAAATATCCAGGATATTCTACTAATTTCATGGAGTATAGAAGCCAAAACTTTAACTAAGTGAGTATCATAGAATATATGAAACTACAAATGGATTTTCACCCGCCATGCGGTAATCCACGTAGACAGATCATTTCCACAATTTAATAAGGAATGAATACGAAGGATCATTCACTATGCATGTGATAATCCATATAGACAGGTTATTCCAACATAATAATAAAGAATGGAACCAGGTCATGTGTAATCGGCACAGACAGGATATTCCAACAGAATAATAAAGAATGGAATAACAGAAGAATTCACCATACATGCGATAAACCGCACAGACAGGTTATTCCAATAGAATAATAAAGAATGGAACCAGGTCTAGCGTAATCCGCACAGACATGATATTCCAACAGAATAATAAAGAATGGAATAACAAAGAATTCACCATGCATGCGATAGACTGCACAGACAGGTTATTCTAACAGAATAATAAAGAATGGAACAAGGTCTAGCGTAATCCGCACATATAGGATATTCCAACAGAATAATAAAGAATGGAATAACAGAAGAATTTCACCATGTATGCGATTGCTTCGCATAGATAAAGTTATTCCAACATAATAATAAAGAATGGAATAATGTAAGAATTTCACCATGTATGTGGTACTTCGATGTAGAAAGTTATTCCAACATAATAATAAAGAATGGAATAACGTGAAGCTCTCTTCATGAATACGAAAGAAATAATACCCCTTACCTTAGAAGAAACTGGATATTGGAATAGTGAGGTAGCGAGACTTCTCTTCTTAT
>CM035159.1:70661972-70858479 GCA_020205615.1 Panax quinquefolius
TAAAAATGTTTTTTGTGGAATTTCTATCTTTTGGTGTCGTGAGTTACTATTCACGTATCTGGCCTTATTCACGATATCTGACCTTATTCACGAATCACGGCACTTTATTCATTAGAAAAATGAAATTTTTCTTTTAAATCTAAAATATCTATTCGGATACTAGCTTTGATTGTATCCGTGTTTTGATCATTCTTGAATTTTACACCACTATGATTATTTTTGAGGTATTGTTGGACATGGATAAAATAAAGTACGAATCATTAATCCTTAATCCTTGTCATTTTGTTTCCTTTGGATTCGTTCTTTAAAAGTATTTTTCATCATCCTCGGTCTTAAATGATGATATTATTGAATATCTTTGGCTGTGTAGATGAATGATTTGAGAAGAATAAGATGAATGATTTCTGAAGAATATCTTTGGCTGTAGTGCAAAGATGATGCAGTGTTTAAATGAACATGGCCAAGTGATGAATATCTTTGGCCTTTAGTGCAAAGATGAGCAGTGTTGAGATGAACATGTGGATTGATGAATATCTTTTTTGGCACATGGTGCAAAGATGAATATTTGATTTGAGATGAATATTGATTGATATTCTGAGGGGATAAAATATTGATGATGGGATCATTAAATTCATAGATTATAGTAGATTTCATTCTCTACGTAACTCTTCTACATGAATTATTATTTATTTGCGAATATTGATACGAAACTTGTCATACATTGTATTCTATCAGATTTTTTCCCTGTTGGAGACTAACGATAATTTGTTGTATATTATCTTAGTCATAACATTCTTCTTGGGCTAGTTGAGCTCACCCTTTTCCTTTTGTTCCATTCTTCTCGGGAGGCGAGAATATAAGCAGGGTATGGAATGAAGGTTTTAGAAAGGATTGTTTAGTAGTCCTCACCATTTTGTAAAATAATGTATCGATAAATGTGATGAGGATTTATGTGAGTATAAATATTATACAGAAGATAATATTTGTATTTAAACTCACAGTTTTTTGTTGTAATAATAAAGTTGTAGTTGTTTACATGCAGTGTATTTGGCGACTCGAATGGGTTGGATGGAATGGACCTATTTTGGGCGTCCACAAACGAATATCCTTGGCCCGTAGTGCATGGATAATTCGATGATGTAATTAGCAGGATCATGACCATTAGTTAACAGTTGTATGTCTTTGGTCATAGTGCACTGACAGACAATTGATTGGTATGATCATGACCATTAGTTTTATTGTTGAATATCTTTGGTAGACCTGTCAATATAGTTAGTTAACTGTTGGGTCAAACAATATTAACTGGAACAAAATGGGTTAGGTAACCATTTTTATTTATTCAGGTTGGTTAAAGTTTGGACCCATATTTTTTAAACCAAATATAGTTCTGAACCGGTTAACCATCTTTCAACCCATATTCCATTCTACTTATTCTAACTATATATGTACTACTACTTACTTTGACTATATATGTATGTATGTATATTTGTTTATTTAATACCAGTAAATTTTACGCACGGATTCCCTCGGCCGTTTCGTCATTTCGTGACAATAGGACAAGTTTCTCATTAAGATATATATACATAATATGTTAAAAAAATTTAAATTAATTTTATCTAAAAAAACTATTAAATGCTGTAAAAATAATAGTTTACCTCCTCATAAACTTGATTCTCTTTTCCATATGAAACTATTAATCTCATAAAGTCATTTTATAACTTAAAATAGATAGACTATTAATCTCATATTCATCTTATAATTATATAATATTTCATAAATAACTTTAAAATGACAAAAAATAACCTAAATGATCATTTATTATAAAATAAAATAATTTTAAATAATGTTAAATTAAAATAAATAATTTAATGTCAAATATATTTTTTTTTGTAAACAAATATGACCTTTTTACCGTTCAATCAAATTTAAGGAAAAAAAAATTGCAATATTTCTTCATTGCGAGCACATGATTTATTTATTATACCTGTAAGTAGTTTTTATATGCACAGGATTCCGGTCAAAACTAAATGTGCAATTTAATTCTTTGGAGTAAATTCAGAAAATTTTAAAATTCAAAATCAATATAAAAATTATTTAATTTTATTACAAGCAGCTATATCAGTTTTAGATTAACTATAAAATACTACTAATAATTATTATAATTGTTGTTTTCAAAATTTAAATGAAATAATAAGTTTGAATTTATAATTTATAAATTAATTTCAAAAAGTTAAAATAGTCTCTAATTTTGACATAGGAGTATATTGTTAAAGCAGTTAGACTTTCATAATCTACTAATTAAATCGTTAATCCTCAATGTTAATATTAGAAGGAGTATATTATTAACTATTTTAACTTTTTAATTTAATTGTGACGGTCACAATTTTATTTTTCAATGTTAATATTAGAAGGAGTATATTATTAACTATTTTAACTTTTTAATTTAATTGTGACGGTCACAATTTTATTTTTCAAAAGTTTTATTTAAAAGTCAAAACATCTTAAAATGGTTAATATGATTAATATAGTTTTGAACCATAACCATATAGTTCCAACCCACACAACCCATATTAAAAATGGTTAATATAGTTTTAGTTCTTAAATGGAACCATAACCATATTTTGAAATCCAAAACCAACCCATAACCATATTTTGTCAGGCCTAATCTTTAGCTTGTAGTGAAAAGATAGACAACTGATTGGTATGATCATTGTTATTACATTTGAATATATTTAGCCTTTGGAGTAAAGATATTGAGTAAACGTTCTGTTAAGCCTTTGTGGCAAGGAGAAACCGTTGATTTACATGATTATAAATATGAATTGTGAATTTAACCATAATCTTTAGTGGTTCAGGTGAAGAGAGGTGATGAAAATTCTCTTTGTCTTGGGTACAACAAAGAACTGTTGATCAGTATTACAGGAATGAAATATTAACGATAAACTTTTAATTTGGAAGAGATAGTAGACATTTATGTTCTATTTGACTCTTCTAATGGATTGTTGATTCCGCTGCAATTATGGTTGAAAGATGTTATCATCTACCATATGTTCTAAATCTCTGATTTATTACTGATGAAGGCTAGTGATAAATTAATTATCTTAGTCATAATATTCTTTACTGGGCTATTTGTGCTCACTCTTTTGCTTCACAATTTCTTTCAGGTAATAAGAGTGTAGCTGGGTCGAGCGGGGATAACAGGGGAATAGTGTGATGGTCCGAGATTGTCGAAGTTTCTCAATACATTATAAAACGGCATGACATGCAATATATAATTGTATTGAGGTCCTAAGATGTGTGTGTCGTATTTTATACGTCACTTAATAATTGATTTTTGGTGAACAACAATAGGGTGATGAGAACCCGACTTTGAAAGTGTCAAAAGTGCAGCTCATTAGAATGAACAAGATAGTAATCTTTTCGTTCTTCTTTGGGGTCTTGAAATATTTGCTGCTGTATTTTATATGACATTGTAATAATTTGAGTTTAGATACTGTCTACGAGACAATATTGTATTAAAACTCACAACTTATGGGTTGTCGTACTCTGCACGATAGTTCAATAGTTGTATAAATGAAGTTTGTATTTGATTTCTGTAATGTGATATCTGGCGACTCAGAATGGGTCGTGTGGACCTATTTTGGGGGCGTCACATAAGAGCCACATGATCAAAGATCCTACTGACAGATCTGTATATTTTGCTTAAAATTAAACTTTTCAACAAATCAAACCCTTTTGTATATAGGTGCAAAAGAGACATAGCACTAATTCTAAATAAAGCACTTAGGCCCAATTAACTGCAATGCACACACGCACATAAACACAAATTAGGGTACAAAAAGCGCGGTAACCGTGTTTCACGAAAGTCGGGGGTGCCTAACACCTTCCCCCCGCTTAATCAAACTCCCAAACTCTATGAATCTCAGTTTCCAAGACCAATTAAATAGAGTCCAATAATTAGGCCTATTGCAAAATCTTTCAAAACTCGGTTTAGTTGGTACAACCATTTAATTCATACCAACTGGCGGCTCTGTCTAATTCAGATCAATAAAAATCAAATATTTTCAAATCGTCGACATTATATGTCGATTTTTTTCTGAAAATCTCACCCTTCAAATCAAACAAATTCACATAAAAAAAACATAAAGGATAAGAAACACAAAAGAAGAGAGACAAAATCTTTCCGGCGTCGACAAATCCTATGGAGAGGATTCTACCCTTTTAATTAACTTATTTACTAAATATTGTTATCATCAAAAAAATTCCTAAAAGTTGGAGACTTGTCATATTTATTTATTCTCTAGTGAGACTTGATTGAATCTTGATATTGTAATAGTGATAATGTATTTGATTATGTGATTAGATTATACTCCCAAAAAAGCGTGACTTAAAAAAACTCCATATTCTTGAATGAACTATGAGTCTTAGCAAGTAAACAGATTTAATTTTATTGAAATTAGACTCTTACTTGAAAAAGTAAGGAAAAAGAATAAATTTTGATAATAAAAGATAAAATAATTCTTCGTAAATCTCTAAATTATAGCTATTTTCCCTCATTTTGTCTCTTAATTAATTTTCATATTTCTCATCAAACTATGTATATTTTCATGTTAGTCTCTAAAAATATAGAAACTTTTTCACTTTTAGTCCTTAAAATGTAGATTTTTATGTTTCGTTCTCAATCTATAGTTGTTTCTCATTTTTATACCTCCTTTAATTGCTATGTTTTTTCCAAAGTTAAACTGAGGTTACAAAATATGAGGATGAAATATGCGAAAAATATAATTAAGAGGTCAAATATAAAAAACAACTATAATTTGAGGGTAATAGATGAATTGAATTATCCCATAAAAAATAAACTAATTACTTGTCATCTCTTTTCACCAAAGTTACCCTTGACCTTTTGGGATTTTTTCACATGGGAGATACAAAGGAGTACCGACTGGCGACTATATAAAACATTATACAGTACAAACAGCAGACTATAACCAATCAACAAATATCTATCCCTCCTCAGTCCTCTGTTCAGTGTTCACACACACTCTCATCTATCTAGTCTTCTATTTCATCAGTCCTTGTGAAGGGAGGGGCCACTTCTTCTATTTGAATCACAATCACTCCTATATTCTTCCATGAAGGTGTGAACTTTCTTGATCTGGGTTCATTCTGAATAACCCCCTATTCAGATCACCATAGTAGTCTACCATTAAAATATTTTGGGTCACTCCCTTTTCAACTGTTCAAGCAATCCATAAAATACTAACCCAATCTCGATTTTGTTGGTTTTCGAGTTTCAACTTTTAACAGATTCCTCTAATGGGTATTCTGATAAAAGAACATGTTAGTTTTATATCTTATTCTCTCTCTGGATTATTTAATCCTATCTTGCCTTTAGATTTTGTAGTGGGGTTCTGAAAATAAAAGCTAAAATTGCTAATTTTGTTCACTTTTGTGGTTATTTTTACTTCCATTAGCTGTTTTTCTTGCTGGGATCTAAATTTGTATTCGTTTAATTGGTTCCATTATGCTTATTTATAGATCTTATTGTCTATAAGTATATTAAGATTGTGTTTTATTTCTTACATCCGCCGTTTTTGGATTCTAATGTTGCTTTAATCTGCTTCATTCCGTAGTTTATTTACTGCAAAATGACACCTTTCCATTTGCATATAAGTTTTTCTGTGATATGCTACTCGGGTATCTGCTGTTGGGAGTAAGCTAATGTAATTTTTGGTTTATTTAGTTTTTAATTCTTTTAGTGGGGTATTAAAACTGCTGGAAGATTTTATTAATATGTTATTTTGCATCTGGGCTTAAGTAGAGGGTTGGGGAAAGGTTGGTGTTGTTAGACTACCTATCCATCTCCCTCTGCTTCTGTTGATATTGCAACTTTTGTTATCCCAACTTTCTCTTTTGCTCAAGTTTATGATTATAAAACATATTTCATTTTTCTATTTATACAAATTAAAGTTTTGATTTTGTATAGAAACCACCCATTATAGTTGAAACTGTATGTTTTCTTAGCATTTTCTTGCGCAAACACATCCTATATGTTGGAGAAATTAGAGAAAATGGTGTTGAAATGAAAAATGATAGTAAAAACTATTGAAATTTTTTGGTTCTCTTTGAGAATACTAACACTTCAATAATAGTAATGGGGCCTGATCTTTGTAAAATTATCTTTAAATACTTACTGTTGTGCTTTTGGTAAAATGAATGTATTTTTCATTATTGAGGGAGGTCAAAGGGCTTCACCACTGCTTCAAAGTCATTTCCTATGTTATTACTGTTGAACTATATTTTGATTTCCCTTGCTTTATTTGAATTTTTCAGTATCTCCAGGAATATCTGAGGCATCATGTCTAGGGGTTTATTGTATATCTGTCAGAGATATCTACTACTTGCTTGATTTTCTGGTTTTGAAATAATGGGCCGAGGTAGAGGAAAAGGGAAGAAGTTCACTGTGAATAATCATGACGATCCTGGAAGTGGGGAGGAAGAAAAAATTCCAGCACAGAAGAGAAGAGGTAGGCCTCAGAAGCCATTGATGGATGAAGTTGAAGACGATGAAGTTGAAAAGGTAGAAGAGGAAGACGGTGAGATTGCAAAAACTGCTGCATCAGGCAAAAATATGAAAAATGGAACCGCAGCAGAGAATGGAAAGAAGAGGAGAAGAAACTCGCAGACAAAAGAGAAGCCTGATTCGGTCAAAGATGAAAATGGTAATGGAACTAGATCAAGCACAGATGAGTCAAATAAATCCAATGGATTTCGTCATAATGGGAGCAGGAGGAAAAACAAGCCTCGCCGGGCTGCTGAAGCAGGAGTGGAATGCAACTGAAATTAACCGGAGGCCGGCCTAGTAAATGCCTAGTTTTATTTTGTCATTTGGGTTATTGCTCATCCTTTTTTGGTAGTTTTCTATCTCGATTTCCATTTTGATTTAACTGGAAGGTTTGGAAACTGATCAGACTACTCATCATCTTCCATAATGAAATTTTATCTGATATTTTCTTTAGTTTTTTGTATTTAGCAATTTCTGTATGTTATTTATATTTTTTTTTCTTCTTCCAACCTTCTCTAATTTTATAATCCCTATGTTGCAAAATGCTAGTCCACTGTTAAAAGTAAGGTTTTTTTCTTTTGAAAAAAAATTGTTTAAATTCAACAAAATCAATGGTGGCACAATTTACTGAAATATGATGAGATTTGGTACATTGATTTTAAAAGTGAAATCTCATTTTGAGACGTCCTACTTAGAAATTGTGGTTTCATTTTGGGATGGATGGAGTGTCTATATATTTTTTTGCATTTACCTATTAATATCCTATTTGGATGTCCTAAAAGAGAAAGCGGGGTCTCATTTTGGGATGGATGGGGTGAATATATAATTTTCGTATTTACCTACTAGTATCCTATTCTCTTTCTACTACACTTTCCATAAAATGCAATGTGTAATTCCGCTGATATTGACATCATACTTTTTCCATTATTATTTTCTCGTTTGTCTCATTTGCGTCTCTGGTGATACATAGTGAGAAGATTTTGAACTTTGCTAAACCCATTTGTACAAGCAAGAACCAACACAAACCTCAAAAGAAACTGCTGTTGCCTCCAGGTTTTCTTCTTAATAAAATACCTTTGTGAGTTTTGTGGCCTTTAATTTCAAGACTTTTAGTTGATTACTGCTCTATAGTGCTAGTGGTTCACATTGTTACGTTTGACTTTTAATATACCCGTTGTGTAATTTTAATTTTTAATCTGGTTTGCATGTCTTATGCACTATTCTTATGATGTTGGCAGTACTCCTACCATGAAGTAACCTTTAGAACTCGAGAAAGGTTGGGGACTAAATCATGTATGCGCTACAACTAAATTGTAGTTTTTCTAGTTAAACTATTTGGAAACCTTTTGGTTCGTCAAGTTACTTCATCCATTTTTACTTGTGCAATACATTACAGTATGCATAAATGTGGCACTCGTTACACTGCATTTTGTATAATCAAGTGTCCTTGAAGATTTATATCTTCACCCCCCACCCCGGCCCCTTGGAAAAAAAATGGCAGGGGCCTTGAGTTATAACTTCACTGGTCCCAGAAACCCATACGTGCCCAAACCTGCCTATCAAAAGAAAGTTTTCTTGAAGATTTATCTCTCTTTTATTTACCATGTTCAGGAGAGCTAATTGTAGTGGGAAAAGTAAGAAGTTCATTTTTTTTTATTGCTTTAGCTTGTCATGGTCTTCGGCATTCTTCCTTAGTGGAGAAAACTTGACCTCGATATTTTAAGTATTGAAGCAGTAGACTTCGAAATATGGTTTTGTTTCATCATATATATGGTAACTGCACGAAAAATTAAAAAAATTGACAATTTGTTTCACCGTTGTTATCGTAGGCAATAATGATGATGTTAAAGCAGTCTTCTTTATTCTCGTGCCATTATCTGCAGTAGCAAAATCATTCATTACACAAAAAGAGTAGGAATGACATTATTTTGATTGAAAAATCAGTTCCACCGAGAGAGTATTCATTTGTCAATATTATTCACTTCTATAACAAGTTCTTCTTGCTCTTCTTGATCTGCTTGGTTAGTTTCAACAGTTACGTGTGTAAAAATAGACGAATAAATATGTTTAACATGACACGCTCCAGTCTAATTTCAACTTATTTGACTGTCATGCTTTACGTTCAGCATGTTGTTTTGTTTTGTTCCAACAACTTAGTGTTCCCCCAAAAATATATGAATCTTCTTGATATGCTTGAACTGATGATGAATTTGGTTCCAGTATCCTGCACTTCTGTAACATTGTGGTTATATTGATCATATTTGTGCTTCTCTATTTCCAAACTTGTACTCCTTTGACTCTTAAACTTGTGTCTTTTCTATTTAAACATATATTGAACTACTGGAGTTAGATGCATTAACATGTGAAACATGAAATTTGATTCTTCTTTGTTCTTCAATTCTGGTTGAACATGATTTGCACCTGCCCTAGTGTGCATATGTTCTACTCTAAGTCAAGGATATTAGGTTCTTCAAGAATTTCACGAGGCATATTTTCTGTCTTCTACAGTTCTCCTAAAATATATGGAGCTTGTTAATATAAATTTATATACACTCCCCTTACTATCTTTACCGTGCCATCTTATATTTAAGTACATGAATTTTATTGTCAAAGTTGATGCTGATAATCGTTATCAATTAAACTGTGTTGAGATCAAGGAGTTGCTTGTATTTAGTTTTAGTTTTTTGTTTCATTTTTACCATCTCTTTATCATTTACCTCCCTACTTTATATCTTCTGTTTTCCTCGTTTGTTCTGATCCTGTAGGCTGTAACTAACAAAGTACACCCTTCCCCCCACCCTCCCTCCCTCCCTCCCCCCTTTTTAAATATACTGAAGCTGATGCTGGTATTTGAGGTTGATAAGAAGGCTGCAATTTTCTAATGAATTTGTAACCGTTGATTCGAAGTTCTACTTGCTTCCTAAGATCCTTGAGTTTGTGGTACTTATCAGTTGCTTGAGTATCACTTGTTTACAGCTGCTTTTGCTCTGTTGTGTACCATTTCTGGTAAATTAGTTGAAAGCTGATAGTTGCCTTTGGATGAAATTTCAGTAGATGCAATTAGATACCTATAACATGTCACTTTTTAATGAAGACCACAATGCTTAGATGTTTCCTTTCTATTTCCTGTCCAAATTTCTGAGGAAATGATTATTTAATTTGTTTTTTTCCATTTTTTATCCTTTCTATTTTTCTGGGGGTAAATATAAGAAATCGTTAGTATTTTTCCCGTTCTAAAATAAGGAATATATTTCTAAAATGACAATTTTTAAGAAAGATTTTAGTTTTTCAACGATATTCTCAACATTTGTTAGAAGTATTAACACTGGTGACAGAGAGTATTCAATATTTTTACAACATATTAGGATTTTATCACTTATTAACACTGCTGACGAGAGTATTCAATATTTTTAAAGTACAAGTAATAGCATATTAGGAATTTTATATCACTTTATAATTTAAAATATAAATGTATTTCTAAATTTTGAAATGAATATAATATATATATATATATATATATATATATATGGGGAATGATCTACAAAGAACGGTTCTGTCATGGAAGAATTCTTTTTCTACCGATAAAATTTCTATTAGAGCAAAAAAAAAAAAAAAAAAGACCCAAAAAACCCTATATATATATATATATATATATATATATATATATATATATTTCAACTTTTATCATCATTCGAACTCACCCTTTAGCGACAGTTGATTAATCATACAACCGTCGCTCTATACTTTTAGCGACGCTATATATGTTGTTCGTCTCTAAAAGTATAGACGACGGTACAGATGATCAAACCATCACGGGTTAAATCTGCTAAAAAGGGAGTGAATTCGGGTAAGTTGGATAAAGGGTGATATATAAAAAAAAAAAATTGGAACGGAGGAAATAGTAAACATTAGATTAGCTTGGTGTTTTAGAGGTATTGTTGCAAGTTTAGATTTTATTTTATTTTTTACTTTTTTTTTTTTTGTGTGTGTTGGGCATCATTGAGAACATAGCTCACATTTGAATATATGGGAGATGGGACATTTGAATATATGGGAATTTAAAAGATGAATGAGTTGGGCTGATAGGGTAGCACTGTACTTACTTCTCCCCACCCACACGGCCACACCCACATCTTCCATAGCCTAAGCAGACATGACTAGTTAGCATGGTTCGTTTATGGAACTTCTAATCCATCAATACCATTATACTCTCTATTTTAACTTCTAATCCATCAATACCATTATACTCTCTATTTTAAAATCTAACATTAATATTTCTTTGTAAAATTAATTCATTTAAGTTTTGACAAAGTAAATTTCATAATTAATAGCATACCACTCTATATAATTTATAGTTATATTATTCTTCTCAATTTTAAAATGTTTCAAATAGACTTTTATAAAGTTAATATTTATCATATATTTTGGAACGAAGAGAGTGATTAAATATTTTTCTTCCACGATTCCCAAGTTCCAAACATACCCAGCTGCAACTCTCAACTGATTTCAGGACTCAAGTTGAAGATAATATCACCATGGGAGGAAAGAAAAATTAAACAAGAAGTTTTATTTTAAATATTCAAAGATTTATCTGTTACAATCCAAACTCACTGATTCATAACATCAAGATGAAGAGCTTTATTTCAGCAGGCACGTCTACCATTTGAATTAAAGTTTTATATTGCAATACATGAAAAGCTTTTCCTTACTCAAAATGAGATTTGTGCCATTTTCAAATGGAAATACTATTAGGAACTCCCTGCCCTGTAACTCCAGGTTTCGAAAATTGCTTCAAAGCTGATATGGCACTACCCCAGCTCCAGTTCTGTTTTTCAAATCTTTATCTGCGTTTCTTGCATCAATAATCCCTTCAAGCTCCTTCAACCTACAACTGAACACTTCAAACGCCGCATTAATAACTGGATTTTCTGCCCATGCTGGCTCTGGTTCCGCACCAATATACTCCTCATCCGGTGAATGATTTGACAAAACATCCAAAATTGCTTGAATTTGAGTAGGAAAGCACGACAAGATCTCATCCTCAGGCCTTAACTCAAAACTTTTCCATGATTCGTCGGTTGGATCTTCTGTAGGCATTTTAGTTCTGGCAATTGTAGGTCTATTTGGAAAATAGCCTGCGAAATCATACTGCCCAAAGTTGACAGCTGCGTGGTGGCCAGATGTTACCCAAATTATGGTTGTGAGGATACCAATTAGGTCTTTAGGGGTTTCGAGAACAGGCCACCATTGTTCGTCCTTTTTGTCTCCATGGCCTAATGTTCAGATTTCTGTCCACCATGCTTGGAGTTCTTTGTCAGATTCGACAAGGCTTGAGTCTAGGTAGTAATGGCTAACGTAGTCTGTAACCCATAGTTTAATGCAATCCCAAAGGACTAGACCATCACCGACATAAGGGTAGTCTTCTATTGATAACTTAAGGCCATGCCGTTCCGGCATAAGGGTAGTCTTCTATTGATAACTTAAGGCTATGCGGTTCGGTTGGATCTTCGTTGGCCACTCACCACTGCACCACAACTCATAGAAAGAGGAGAGAGAAAATAACACAAATCAATTAGAGAATATAAAAAGTAGATGAAGACTAGTAGACTACTTTCATCGTCTGATCTTCATTCTTCAAGCTGGGCAATCAAATACAAAATCAGAATTTACTCTGTTAGGGCAAAAAGTCAGGACTGAAATGGCGGAAGAAAATGAAATGACTGAGATGAAATGAAAAGGGGCAGAAATGAAAGTGGAGGACTGGAGTGGGCCTTAGTACTTAAAAATTGTAAGTGGGCCTTAGTACTTAAAAATTTTAGATCATTTACATAAATATACAACAAATAGAAAGTAATTACAAGAAAAGTGCATCAACTAAATAATTACAAAAAGAATGTAATTATTACAAAAATAGTACAATTCACATTAATAAGGAAACCTAAAATCAAGGATAACTAATAACAATTTCAAATCCATGTTTCAAAATTCAAATCAAAAAGAGAAAATTAAAAATAAAAAATTATGAAGGAGCTAATGTTCATCATCTTCCTCTCTACGCCACCACACGCCGCCACATATTATCGCCCTGGCCCATGCATGGAGTTGATATTCAATTTCTTTTGACGATTTGGTTATCCAAAAATGAAATGATTACCTTTATACTGAATTTTGATTAAGAATCGCATCACATTTAAAATAAAATTGGTAATCAAATAAAAACCGAATTAGTTACTTTATCAAATGGTTTGGTAACCAACTATACTGAAATTTGGTTATCAATCGCATCACATCCAAAATAAATTAAGAACTCTAATAAACTAAATTGGTTACATTTTATCGGAAGGTTTAATAACCATTATAAAATTTGGTTACCTTATCGGAATGAGCTAAGATTTGGTTACCTTAGTATGCCTATTTGGTTACCAACATATTAAGGTTTGATTCTGGTAGAGTTGGAGAACAGACTCGGTGGTGGAGGGAAGCAAAGGGTGGTGGAGAGGCCTCCATCATGGCTTAGTGTGAGGTCTCCACCACTACCATCTTGAATCGATCTGGGGAGGAGGAGAAAGGCGGGAGGGAGGGAGGGAGGGGTGGGGTGGAGAAAGGAGGCGGGAGGAGGGGATGGCGGTGAGGCGGATAGAGGTGAAGGGCGTGGGGGGGGAGGAGGGAGGCGGAGGAAGGGAAGAGAGAGGTGTGGAGAGGAAGCGGGGCGGGGCTGGGCCGGGCGGGGTGGGTGGGTGGAGAAAGGGGGTGGGGGAGAAGAAGAGAGGCAGAGGAGAAGTGAGAAGTGAGGCGAGGCGAGAGAAGTGCGAGGCGTAAGCAAGGTGGGGTGGGGTGGGAGAGAGGCGGGAGGAGGAGGAGGGATGACGGGGAGGCGGATGGAGGTGATGGGGCGTGGATGAGGAGGAGAAGGAGGCGGAGGAAGGGGAAAGAGAGGTGTGGAGATAAAATGGAGGTTGATGAGAGAGGGATAAAATTTAAATCCCTACAAACATGGCCATTATCAATAACTCATTAAATCACTCAACTAAATAAAGGGGATAAGATTGCACTCTTTTTTGTAATTAAATATTGCATATGCACTTTTTTTCTAATTATTTTATTTGTAGACTTTTTATGTAATTATTTTTTAAAATGTAATAGAAAATGTAATTGTCCCAAAATTTTAATCTCACAATTGTAGATGGGGCCTTAGTACTTAAAAAAATTTAAAATCTTGGGGGGGCATGGCCCCCTGCAATGTGCACACAACTCCGTCCCTGCATGTAATTAAGAAATCGAACTACTCGAACTGATCTTGAACTTATCAAACTAAACTCGAACTTATCAAACCGAACCGAACTCGAACTGTTCGCGAACAAAGAAGAACCGAACCACATGTTTCGCGGACATGTTCGATCGAGTAATCAAACGGGACACTATGTTCGAACTCGAACCGAAACGAACCGATTCGCGAACAGTTCGGTTCGTTTGCAACCCTAATCATTTGGGATTCAGATTAAGTAACAATGTTTTCCTAGGGTTAACTCAACTGATATTTTGGTCACTTACTGGGTCTTCAAAATCATGGTAGTGACCTAGGTTGCGGAAGGGATTTTTTTGACTCAGTTTTGGTTTCGAGCAATACGCACTATTAGACTAGAGCTTTAAATTTATTTATTTAGTATCATTATTTTTGATTAGTTAATATGCAGATATGCATATTTTATTAATTATTATTATTTCTTCTATTCCACAAAAAAGTCCCATTTGTGATTTTCTGTTAGACCGTTATTCATTTTGATTCTTCCATTACGTCATTGTTTCTCCTTAACTTCTCTGTTACACCGTTATTTTTTTTCATTACAGAGAAATTTTGCCTATATGCACCTTCACATTGATAATGCTTGAAATTACTATTCATAACTCGTTATCATATCTGTGTAAGAAACCAAACCGACACGCCAATATTTCGGCAACTCGACCAGGACTGAGTCCAATTATTTTGGTTATTAAATTGTTTTTCATTAGCATTATCAAAATTAAAAATTATAAACCGTTAAACCAAAGGTGATAGCTGAAGAGTAAATGCCTCCCCTTTACTGTAACCGGTTTAGGTCTATGGTTTACCACTAACCTAGCAGGAGTTACCGAAGATTCAAGGTAAGTTTCAGAATCCCCCTAGCTCCCCTCTTAACTCCTCCCTATACCTCTAGAATTGAATTGTAACAATATAGATTCTAAAATAATAAAAATAAAAGAAGCAAGGAAAGTAAAAAAAAAAAACTTCATCAAGTATTTCAGCAAAATGAAAATCTCGTAATGACACAAAACAAAATAAATAATAATAATAAAAAATTGGGCAAGGGCAATTGCATACCTTCCTTGGACATTGGGCGACCAGTTCTGCAACTCCGTGGGTAGGGATGGTCCTTGCCGCCGAGCACAGGCCTGGCCAGAGATTTGTCCTTATCAGGGTCCCCAAGATCATTATAAACATAGTAATCGTAGATTCGGTCCGAATACTTCCGCTCGCCGGAGCCATCGCCTCTCTGAGCTAAGAGCTCCTTTTCTCTGAAGACTGAACCGTGTTAGCCCACTTGGGGTTTCAGATGGTAGGAATGACTGTTATTCACAAAATCACAAATCACAACATTACTAGATACATGGAGTATTATTTCTCATTCAAAATGGATTGTCTAAAAAGTTTTAATAAATTTATATATATATATATATATATATATATATATATATATATATATATATATATATATATAATATAAAAGGATTAAATAAAGCGGGACGAAGGAATATAGAAGCGAAAAAAAGGCCGGGTTTATCCATAAAAACACGTAAGTTAAATCGCAAACCGTGTTTTTGCTATAGATATATTATATATATATATATATATATATATATATATATATATATATATATATATATATAAATATAGGGGTAAATGATCATGGTCTTGATCTTATGTCTTTAACTTTTAGCGACGATCGAAAGTCATTATATTTGGCTTGATTTTTAAAAAAATAAACATAAGTATTTAAATGTATCTTGAAATGAGTATATATATATATATATATATATCAGTGAGGAGTCGCATTTTGTTTTTGGCTTTTTTTAAAAATAAAAAAATTCAAGTTTCTAAAACAATATTAAATATTTTTTAATTGTTTTAAAAAAAAGCGAAAAAAAAAAATCCACATTTTAATACCTTGAAAGAGTCCTTACCTGATTCAAAAATAAATATATATATATATATATATATATATATATATATATATATATATAGCATATGTAAGTATATATCATATCTCCCACAATCTTCCATTCTCTATCTCTAACCTTTGGAAATCTATCAAAATTCAAAGGCTAGGATTGTAGGGGACACATAAGCTACAATTAGACTTTGAAAAAAAATAATTCCCATGTGCCAATTCTTCTTCACTTGGGCGGATACATTGCTTCCAATTAACCCAAATTTGAATTTTATTTTATTGCTTTATTTGCACCATTTTGTTTCTAGAAAGTCCATACATGTTTGGGATCTCAAATAAATTGTTTGGGTTTTCAAATAATTTATTTGGGCCATGTAAATTAGAATGGTCCAACACATTAATTTTATTTTACCATAATTATTTAATTAGGGTTTCTAATCAACTTATTTTGGATTTTAATTAATTACTCTTGTAGATTTAATTTATAACCCAATTAGACTTACTATAATAAAGTTTAAAATAATAATTAGATTGGGATAATAAAAATAAATCTCTTAGGTTAATTTACAAGTACGTAATTTAAATACTAGTATTCTTCAATAACTATAACTCTTAGGTTATTTAATTCTCATTCCTAATATATAATATTAGGTTACAAGACTTTCTTTTAATTTTCTCTATATAATAAATAAATATATATACATATAAATATATATACATATATATATATATATATATATAATTACATGCATATTTCACACGAGTCACAAATATTCACTTCATTGATAAATAATTAATATATACATATATTAGGCTAGACATTTAATTCATTGTCTTATTAAAACACATTAATATTGTTTGCTACATTTAATAAATCTTTTTTTCATATGGTTTGCCATATTTATTATTTTGGCTTGCCAAAATCTTAATTCCTTTTTGGACTTTTATTAAGTTTCTAACACTTGACTACTAGGTTAGGTTTAATTTAATTATCATCACAATAATTAGCTTATCTCTCCCCAATTTAATATTTTTGGGTTCTCTTAAATTACCGCTCAAGGTTTAATTTCCACAAGCTTTTATACTTAAGTTTTTCATTTATTCTTGTATGATTAATTTAATTAATCATTCCTATTGTTTGGCAAAAATATAAATAGCACACCTCTCAGTGTTATACATATAAACATTTATTTTAACCTTATAATATTTCTTCATTCAAAATTTGTTTCCTTAACAAATTTTCCTTATATATCCTTACATAATTTCTTTCATTAATTCTTGTAAATTTAAAGGTATCATAATACCTTATTCTTAATATACCTCCAAGTATACATATAAATCCATTAATTCTAGGGTTTTAGATTTTCGTAACCCATGTTTTCCCACTTCTTACTCTTTATAATAAAAAAATCAAACCATATAGGTTCTATAAAAATTTTAATCAAACCTCTATTTTCAATCTATGTTTTATTCTTTAAACTTTATTTAATCATTCAAGATTTTATTTATAAATCTTATAAATTTTTAGGTTGTTACAGTGGTGCTGCATTTTTTTACCACAAAAGCTATAGTTACATAGATCTGGGATATTTTTTTCTCTTTGTTAGTTGACAAGGCTCGTGATTCATCAATTAAAAAATAAATGGTTGTTGCTTTACGTTATGTGAACAAGTATGAGTGCGTTATTGAGTGTTTTCTTAGCATTGTTCATGTTGCCAATACATGTGCTCGAACACTTAGGGGTGAGCATTCGGTTAGTAATCGAACCGAACAAGAAATTCGGTTATAACCGATACCCGAAAATGTCCTATTTTCACTATCCGAACAAATAACCGAATTGTGTACTAACCGAATAACTGAATTTAAACATAGTCCATAAACAGTTCAGTTCAGTTCCTACAATCCATAAACATAATCCATAAACAGTTCCTACAATCCATTAACATTATCCATAAACAACAACACAGTTCATAAACATAAATTAACACCATAAACATAATGCTGAAGCTTATGTTTGAAGCTGCTGATGAGATATAAATTAACACCATTAACAGTTCATGGACATATGGGACTATGAGAGCTTGAAAAGTCATTCTTTGGCTAAAATGCTTGAAAAAGGTGAAGGTCTTTTTGCTCGCCTTCCGATCGCTATTACTGACAATGATCGCTATTGCACATTTCCTACAATGAGTCGATACCATTTGTTGCTATTGGACGAGTTCTCATTGACAAATATAAATGAAAGAAAGCATTCGAATAACTTCAAAGAAACCATAAATTATAATGGATGGTGAGTCTATTGTACTGATTGGCAAAATATCCTTAAATTACAAATTTACAATGGACGCTAGACAACACCAATAAACCTAACAAAGTCGTGAGATCAAAACACATAGAGAAGAAAAGGAAATATAGTGGAGAAAGGGCATTCCGGTCGACTTCAAAGAAACCATAATAATTTCGGTCATAATAAGATTATGTTGCAATAATGAATTAAAAGACTAATTTACCTCATTAATTAAGTTGAGTCATGGTCCTCGTGGAAACATTGGCATCATTAGTAGCAAGGCTCAACTTGGAAATTGCTGAAAAATGAAAAAAATAATTAAACACATTATTTTTATAAATTGTTTTATTAGTTCAATAAAATAAACATAAACAATAATTATTACCACTTTCAAGTTTATCGCAAGAAAGTCATTATCTTCCTCCACATCAATGCAATTCTTCTTTTTAATCCAATCTTGAGCACATATGAGAGCTTCCACCATAATACGGATTCCGAAGCAACAGTAGAAATGGGAATAGCCAACACATCACGGGCAATACGTGCAAGGATAGGGAATCTTGCACTATTAGCTTTCCACTACACCAGAATACAATCAATAACAGCTTTAATACAAAACAAAACTAGAATAGGGAGGGAAAAAAACATGGGTGGGCACCAAAAACATTTTCCTTCCCTCTACTCAATCCCTTAAATTATTTTCCTACTCACTCTCTTCTCCACATGATTATGCTTCTTCATTTTCTTTCCTCCTACATTTCCAATCTTACAGCTTAATTAGTGAAACACCATTTGGAAAAAGAAAATGCAATATTATTTAGTAACTACAACAAGTGATTTTCAGTCAAATCAGCTAAATGAAAAAATTCAATAGAAATGACAATTTAGGTGTCATCCACTACACAATTTCTCAGCAACACATCACTTTCCTACTATTTTCTATACTGATGATTCAATCTAAATCATAGGAAGAAAAATAAAAGATAGTTGCCAAACAATGCATAATCGAAGAGGGTTTAAAATTAATAAGTAAAAATAGAACATAGATTTGTTAAATCTAACCAAAATAATTGATATAATTTCAATTCCATGTTTTAATTCACATAACTAAAACATGGAAATGGAATTGAAAAAATCGATAGATCTTAGTAATTATTTTACCGAGAAGAAAGTAAGAGAGAGAGAGACTTGATGCGAGAACAATGAAACAAAAGAACCCAAAAGGGTCGAGGGAGGCGATGTCGTGAGCCTTTGATTGCGTCGGTCGAAGGAGGCGATGGTAGATGTGAGGAGGGATCGAGGTCGAGCTCATTGCTCGAGGGAGGCGATGAGGGTTTGAGATCAGAGATCTGGCCTCTGTGTTGTGTAGACTGTGTTTGGGATTTGGGAATTTGAGAGAATGAGAATAAGATTGAGACAATAAGATTTGAGAAGAATGAGAATGAGATTGAGGGTTTGAGATCAAGCGATGAGGGTTTACGAAGTATCAAGTAAGTCAATAAGACAATAAGTCATATTATTTTTTAAAGTAGACAAGCATGTATTCGGTGTTCGGTTAAAACGAATAGTCTAAAAATAAAACCCGTATAAACTAACCGAAACCCATAATATAATTCAGATATAACCGAATTTTTATAAATAACCGAATTATCAAAAAATTTTGGTTAAATTATTACAGTTCGATTCGGTATTTCGGTTATATCCATTTTTTGCTCACTCCTACGAACACTTAAAGAGGCTATTAAGTCACTTTTTGCAACACATGGATTGAGCATGTTATGTATATGTGGGCAAAGATATTGTTAGAATTTAGGATCATAAACGCACACGACAATAGAGAATTAAGAATTAACACAGAGATTTACGTGGTTCCCCAATTTGGGTACTCCACAGGCGGCTTGTTGTTTTATTGATGATTCCTTGGTTACATTGGACTTTACAATAGATAGTATTTATAGCCACTAATCCTATTTCAAACCTACTTCATATTATGTCTCAATTACCCATAATGTCCTCCCAAAAAATAGACCATTATAAACTCTAGTCCATTGGCCGTGCCATGAACACCAGCTCTGACTATCACTTAGCGTGCCTCTGCGCCCACTGCGTAAACTGTACCCATTACAGCACGCCCCACTCCACACTGGTCTTGCTCTGGCGGCGCGCCGCCATACCGCAGTAAACTCTATCTGCGTCTGCATGGGAGTAACTTCTATATTATGAGTCACAAGTTCCAACAAATCTCTACCTTGATGAATTACCTCGCCCATTTAGAAGATAAGTCACTTGTCCTATCCGATCTTGGGGGAATCCTCAAACTAACATTCAGAGATATTAATCAAGTCCAAGAAATGCTTGAACTTGTCCGCGGTCACAGTCTTTGTCAACATGTCACCTGTATTTTTAGAAGTGTGCACCTTTTCCAATATCACATCCCCCGTAGCTATCAACTCTCTCACTTTGTGAAACCTTACGCTAATATGCTTGGTTCTTGCGAGATACACCTGATGCTTTGCCAAGTAAATGGCGCTCGACTATCACAATCTGATTTATACTCACTTGATCTATGCCTTGACTCATTCACAAAACCCTTGATCACAATGCTTCCTTTTGACCTCGACCGATGCCATATACTCAGACTCAGTAGTAGATAGAGCTACTAGAGATTGTACCATGGATCTCCAACAAATCGGTCCACCTGCTAGTGTAAACACATACACTGTTGTAGATCTCAAATCATCAAACCTTCCAGCATAATCCGCGTCTACATACCTTACAACTGACATATGAGCCTGTTGCTTCGCAAACATAATCCCATGATTTGCAGTACCTCTCAGGTATCTGAACACCCACTTAACAGCTTTCCAGTGCTCCTTACCTGGATTTGTCATGTATTTGCTCATTGTGCTGACTGCATGTGCCAAATCGGGTCTTGTACACACCATGACATACATCAAACAACCAACTTCACTCGCATAGGGCACGTTTGACATGTCCTGAATCACTTCAGCAGACTTCGGACACTGTGCTGTAGACAACCTGAAGTGACTTGCCAATGAAGTGCTGATCTGTTTAGCATTGGCCATACTAAACCTCTCAATACTTTCTCCACATAATTCTTCTGTGTCAACCACAACTTCCAGCTATTTTATCCCTGTGAATCTTCATCCCAAGTATTTTCTTAGTAGCACCCAAATCTTTCATGTTAAACTCCTTTCCCAACAAGTTCTTCAACATGTTGACTTCAACCATACTCTTTGAAGCAATAAGCATATCATCCACATACAGTAACAGAAAAATATAGGAACCATCCTCAAGACTTTTCACATAAGCACAACAATCATACTCACACCGAGTGAACCCGATCCGGATCATGAAGGAATCGAAATTCTTGTACCATTATCTTAGAGACTGTTTCAGCCTATACAATGATTTCTTCAACCTGCAAATCATGTGCTCAGGATGCTCCATGAATATAACTTCCTCCAAATCACCATGAAGGAAGGTTGTCTTCACATCAAGTTGCTCTAACTCCAGATCATAGCTAGCTACCAATGGCAAAATAATCACGATTGAGGTATGTCTCACCACCGGAGAAAACACCTCAGCATAGTCAATCCTGTAACGCCCCAGAAAATCGAACATTTTGTAAATACTTTTAATAATGAATAAAATAATATTACTTATTATGATTACGTGTTGATAAGATGAATGTCGTTTTATAACCTAGAAATGTCGGAACGTCGTAGAATTTTAACTACGTGAGAGAATTAAAGTGTTTGAATTTCTAAAGACGAAAATAAAAGCTTTCCGAGAAATTTTTAAAAAAAATACTATTCATCGTTTTCTGCTCGGGAATTATTTTTGAACTTTTGAGAAATACGTAACGTTATAATATCAAGAGGAGATGAATTATGTAATAATAATCTAAGTATAGAAAATGCAATATTTCGCATGCGGACTTATTTTGAGAACGTTAGGAATATTAAACGTTAAGAAGAGAAAGTATTAATCGTATGATGCGTAGACATTATGCAAGGTATTGAATGCAAGTATGATACAACGTATTATACGGATAAGTATGGAGAATGGAATAACGTATGTTACGAATTAGTATACGAGCTAGAATACAAGAATTATACGTATAGTATATGTTATAAGGCTTTAAGCTACTTGTGAATAGATGTATGGATTATGTAGTATGTATATGTCCAATAGGAAGTGATATGCAAGCCCAAGTATTTGTTAATCAAAAGTCCAAACTAATGAAATACAAGCCCAACAAGAATTAGCTAAGTAATGAAGCATAAGCCCAATGTAATAATCCAATTGATTAGGATCTATGGAGCAACCCATGGGTGAATTGATGGTCAAGAATTTTATGTGATGATCAAGTGTTATGATGAGCAAGAAAGGGGAATGGCTAGCAAGTTAACTTAGGGCTAAAGTAAGGAATAGTAAGGAGGACATCCTTTGCAAGATTTTCAAAGAAAAGAGAAGTACTAGTCTTCAAGGGTAAGACTCTAGTCTAATACATCTTTTATCTCTATCATTGTAGGGTGATAAAAGAAGTGTAATTGTATTCTAAGAACATATAAGAAGTGATTAATGAATGAACTTAAGCCGATTAAGTTGTGAATAAGCAACTTGAACCTAAATAAGTTGATAAACTTATGAAGAACTTGTCATATAATTGTCATATGATGTTAGTATGTTCAATATGGTATGAGAACATTGAGTAAAGGACTTAAGTCATTAATAAGTCATAAGGAATGAAACTTTGTAGTTTATAAGTTGTTAAGTCATGAACTTATGAAGAATAAGTCAAAACCTAACTTGAAAATAAGTTGATGTAATAAGTAGTTTAAAATGTTCATGTGATGGTTAGAATCCATTTATAACGTTAATCAAATCGTAAGTAATGAAGATTCGACGGAATTCACATGATTAGACGTAACGTTAAAGTCGTGAAATTCTCGGAATGGAAGTCATATTTTATGTTTGAACTCAGAAAACGTTGGTTTTCGATGGAGACAAGTCATATTTGGCATTATAGAGTTGCGGACTCGAAAATGACCGGATTCTGACTTAGAACGAAGAAACAAGCATTGAACGTTCACGAACGTTTATCGTTTTCGTTAAAAATGAACTAATAGGTGAAATTTTAGCAAACGAAGTCAAATAGATAAAATTCTTGCATGAACGCATAGAGTATGTAGTTTGTGAACCGTAGGCTTTTGAACGAGCCAATTTAGACTTATAACGAAGAAGTTAGGCGTCCGGGAGTTTTGCAAAATTTCAAAATCTGCAAAATTATTCGAGGCATGTGAGTCCATGCAGCAGTGCGACTCACGACTTTAAGGCCCATGCCGCAGTAAAGTGAGGCCGAGACAGAGGCACATAATTAATCGCGCTGGTAATAGCACCATAATAAAGGAGACTCATGCCGCAGTTGTCGAAGTCCGGACTTGAATATTGTTAACTTCGGCAAATAGCAGACTTATTTATTAAAGAGAAAGGGTGGAAATGTAATGCTAACCTTAGGGTTTGGACAGTAATGAAAATTTACAAGTATAACATGAACAGTAACTCAGTAATAATAAACTGAGGAACTTAATAAGGTATGGTAAGGTATTGTTAAACCTTATTTATGTTGTCTAAAGGTTGAAGATAAGTAATCAATCATGAACGTAATGAAACAATGTAATGAAGAGCCGGAACCAATAATAAGAAATCTAAGTCAGGATTAGATTGAGATGAAGGGTAAGATATAGTAATATACCTACTTGATTATATATGACCTAATATGGTACGTTATATGATCATGTATTGTAGCGACTTAGAGACTTAAAGTGTACGTGTGATAAACAGTAAGCAGACGTTAAAGGCAAGTATTCTAACCCCTTGTTCCGATTCGAGTCTAAGCGAGCTTTGAAATTCATGTATTCTTTCGCATGAAGTCTTGTATGATGAAGTCAAAGCCAATTCTTTTTATTTAGACTTATGTTATGATTCTATCAATCATGTTTAATGTTTACCAAAGTTATATTGGTGTGGTTTTCAAACGAAGACTGAGTATGCTAAAAATGTTTTGTCATTTAACGACAGACACGTGAGGTTGCCACAACTTAAACATATACACGTTTAATGAATGTAGTGTTGATCAACATAGAAGTACTATAATTTGATCACCTAGACGTGCTTTCGTAAGTAATGCCGGACTTCGAGACTTAGTGCCAGGACGTCCTTTTCAAAAGAACTTATGAAATGCTCAAGGTCTTGGACCGAAAATGATGTTTTACTGAATATTGTTGTTGTAAAACGTTTTGAATGAAAAGAAGTGCTATTTTGAATTATCGATAGTACTTCGTAACTATTGTTCAGTTATTGAAGATATACGAGTTCTATGTTTCAAGCATGTTGTTTATTAGAATTGTAATACTTGTTGAGCTAGTCATGCTCACTCTTGCTTGAACCATATGAACACAACTAAGATCGAACGGATCGAAGGCTCCGACAAGGATAAGGGCAAGGCGAAGACGAACCCTTAAATTACTTATGTAATAGTATAGGTGAATGTTTGTAATATATTGAATATTATGACAATAATAAATGTATGGGTTATAAAGAACCTGGGGAAATGTAATATTATTTTGAATATATAAAAGACATTCGTTCTTTTGAGACTTTTCAATTGAATGTATGTGTGAATGGTAGTACCGTGTAACACCATCTGTCGGGTTGGAAGATACCCGGATTTGGGGGCCTCGCAGGTTGGTATCAAAGCATTAGGTTATAAAACTTAAGGAGGGATTAAAAACCTTAAGTCATAACCTTAAGAGAAGTCAAAGAAGTACAAGAAGAAAATAACCTTATAAAAATGCATTATGATTATGTTATGTGTTTTTATTATTCTACTGACGTGTACTAATCAACTTAATTGTTTTGTGTAGATGTCAGGAGTAAATGAAATGTATGTAGATGGGCAGGCTAGTAGTGAAGAGTCGATGAACCAAGTAGAGGTCATACCGAATCCCATAGCGGCAGATCCTGAGATAGTTGTTATTGAGTCTGGAGACTCAGAGGATCCTGACCTCATGACAGTATTCGATGGTATGATAGAGGAGGAAATGGAGGCAGTGTCCTTTAATCCAGTAGCTATAGCAGCAGAGATAGCTCCTGGGGATCGATGATATCTCTATTCATGTCAGTATTGGATAGAAATATCCATTACTGTCATGAGGTCAAAGCTCCAAGTTGTCATAGAGGACAAGACTGATGTGGAGTCCATGTGGGAGCAGGAGCACGATGAAAGGGTTTTGGCCAAGGACAAGTTCCATGAGCTGAAACATGAGGTCTTTGAGCTCAAGAAGGAGCTAAAGACCAAACTGCAGAAGATAGGGAGGATGTCCTATATTCATAGGAGTTTCACACTGATTTCCAGTGACGGTATTTGGATATCCTGTAGAGAGGTGGGCGGAACACGACATCTTATTAGTAGTGATATCATTGTCGGTCTTACCAAGGCAAACTTCGATAATGCCCTAAGGCAGATGTAATCTAGTATTAGCTAGAGTAGTTTAGGTATGTAAATATTTTGTAATTAGTAGTGACGTAAAACCCTCTTTTGTATAGTGATGGGTAGTCTTTTGTAAATCCCAATTTTTGAAAAGCAATAGCGGGAAAGTAATGTAATCAGCTTAGGTTGTGTAATATAAACAATGTAGTATTATACTACAAAGAATGAATATAAGCCTTTTTATGGAAAACAATGAGCAATGGATGTTGAAGTTATTGTTTAATATCGAATAATAACTAATAAAGAAAGGAATAATAACGAAATGTATGTTTATTGTATCAGCAAAATGCCACCGAGAAGAGTGCAACGTAATCAAGGAGCTAATGTGAATCAACCGGAGGGAGGTCCGGTTAACCCGATGCAAGAGTTTGTTAATCTATTAACAGCAACCCTTAATAGAACAAGGGCTAATATCCTCAGTAAATCCGAGAGTAGACGAGCTACTACCTTTAAGGATTTTAAAAGCGTGGGTCATGGGAGTTCAAAGGAACTACGGACCTATTGAAGCCCAAACGTGGGTGAAGGAAATAAAGAAGGCATTTGTGATAGCAAATGTCGACGGCCCAAAAGGTTGCCTTTGCAACCTATATGATGAAGGAGAGGCCAACTTTTGGTGGGAAGCCAATCAAGCTAGAAGTAGGGATCGAGAATCTAACTTGGGTGAGGTTGAGGAGATATTCTTCAAGAACTACTTTCCCACGAGCATGCAAGGGAGGATGGAGATGCGGTTTCTCGAGTTGAAATAAGGGACATGTTCGGTTCCCCAATATGCCGTAAGTTTAATGAATCTGGCGAGGTTATCCACACCAAGTGGATCTGAGGTTAGGAAGGCGTGATGGTTCGAGCAAGGCTTGAAACCACAGCTCTATAATCAGTATTTCGGTGTTCCAAAGTACTTCATTTGGAACCATTTTAGAGAAGGCGATAATCGCCGAAGGTGTTAGTGAGGCTCTGAGTCAATACCACAAAGACAAGAAGAGCAAGGGGAAAGTGGATGGGGGAGTAAAGGTTGAAGTAGCCAACGGTAGTGGCGAGGGACAGAAGAGAAAGGTGTTTAGCTCTGGGATTATCGGAGTGAAGCAAGGAGACCCAAAGAGGAGGATGGAGGCCTGCAAGACCTGTGGGAAGACTCATTTAGGAGTCTGTCTCAAGGGGAAGGCCGTCTGTTACAACTGTGGACAGGAGGGGCATATTGCACCTAACTATCCAAGTTTATAAAAGAATCACGGATGCTTTGTGTGTGGGTCAACTCACCACATGGCAAAGAACTGCCCGAAGAAGGGGACGGACGGGAACCGGAGAGCTAATAGCGGTAAGTTAGCTAGTAGTGGTCCAAATGTGACTGGCAGTAGATGATGTAATGTACCTTTAACATGATAGTCCAAGATCTGATTGCATCGAGGGGATGTCGTCATGAAGTATTATTCCGATCAACGACATAAATGCTTACGTCTTTGTTTGATTCGGGTGCTACTTGTTCGTTTATAGCATGCGATTTTGCTAGACGATTAGGATTACTTCCCGAAAAGTTGCCTATACCTTTAAATATTAAGGTAGCAAACGAAGAAATAATTCATGTTGAAGATGTTCATAGGAGTTGTTGTGTAGATATACGGGGTTATAAATTATCGGTAGATTTGATACCGATAAAGTTAAGAGAATTCAACGTAATTCTTGGAATGGATTGGTTAGTTAACCATGGGGCAATTATAGATTATCAAAAGAAATGTGTGAACATTAAAACGTTAAAACAACCTCAGGTAGTATTTTACGGGAATAGATTGTCGGGACATTCGTGTTGTCTAACCATGACACAAACTAGGAAATTTCTGAGGAAGGGATGTGTAGGTTATCTGTGTCATGTTGTTGATACCCAGAGAGTGGTAGCAACCATGGAACAAATACCTATAGTGAGAGAATTCGTCGATCTATTTCTAAGTGAATTGTCGGGTCTTAGCGAGATAAGGAGAGCAGAGTTTGTAATAGACATCGTGCGAGAAGCGACACCAGTTTCAGGCACGCCGTATCGTATGGCGCCCGGTGAAGATGAAGGAGTTGATGGTGCGATTATAAGAAGCATTGGATGGGAAGTACATTCAACCGAGTGTTTCGTAGTGAAAGCACCCGATCTTGTTCGTCGTTAAGAAGAAGGACGGATCTTTAAGACTTTGTATCGACTACCGAGAGTTGAACAAGTTAACGATAAATAATAAATACCCATTGCCCAGAATCGATGATCTTTTTGATCAGTTGAAAGGGGCTAAGTATTTTTTTAAAATAGATTTAAGAACGGGGTATCATCAGTTGAAGGTTAGGAAGGAGGATATACCAAAGACAACATTTAGAACTCGTTATGGTCATTACGAGTTTCTGGTGATGTCATTTGGATTGACTAATGCACCAGCTGCATTTATGGATATGATGAATAGAGTGTTCAAACAATATTTGGACAAGTTCGTTGTGGTGTTTATTGATGATATTCTAGTCTATTTAAAGACGCCAAAAAATCATGCTGAACACCTAAGGTTAGTGTTAGAGACACTAAGAAATGAGAAGTTGTATGCGAAATTCACTAAGTGTGAATTTTGGTTGGAGAAGGTACAATTTTTAGGTCATGTCATTGACCGTGAGGGGATTCGGTGGAAAGCAATAGGGAGTCTTGAAGTGATCCAGGGTTAGCAGTTACAGCCATGAATTGGGGTCGAGGAAAAGGCCCGAATAAGTATTTTTTAAGAAATGTGGATTACTCTAGATTGAGGTTACTATAGGAGATTCATCCAGATTTTTCAAAGCATAGCTAACTTGACAGGACTTGAAAAGTTTCATGAAATGGAAGGCGTCAAAGATGATTTGTCAATATTTTTTTCAGCAATGGCGAAAGGCCCATTGAGATCGCCACAAAACAAAAGGTTAATTGCTCCCTCCTAGTATTATTCTCGCATCTTGGCTGTGAACATATCCTCAAGCTTTGATACTGTTGTGGACGCCCCAAAATTAGGTATACATCACCCATCTTGGGTGCGGACACTTACATGGTGTGAATTTAAAAACAACTTATTAACATAAGCCTCGTATGCATATCGACATAAAGCGTGAGTTTAAATGAAAATATCGTCTACTAGATATTATACTGAACTCAAAAATTACGATTATTATCACACTATTTTCTGAATAGTGAGGACTACTAATGCTATCTTCAGGACTGCTTCTCGACTTTATATTATCATTTCAAGAGAAGAAGTGAAAGAAAGGGTGAGCTCAAGCGATAAAATACAATAGACAACCGGTTTAAGCTGATGAATCTGTGATCCATTAAAAAGTCAAGTAGAAAAAAATTACTATCTTTTAGGTTTTAAAGGTTTTTCATCTTTGTTTATAGTGAGACTCGGCATCGTCGAATGAACTAACGACGAGGATATTCTTTTAGTATCACGACCACAATTATTCATGCACTACGGGCCAAGAATATTTGTGTATTCATTAATGGTCATGATCATGCCAACAATTTGTCCATCAATGCACTCACTACCTTTGAGGATTTTTTATCACATCATTTGTAATATTATTGGCCAGATTACATCGAATAATCTCTCGGTCATAATCATACCAAGTCCATCTATGCACTCTGGCCACGAGATGACTTTCAAAAAATATAAACATGAGGATAACGCCCAAATTGTCAACGCAATCTTTGTTTTGTAGAGTAAAATTCAAGAATGATCGAAGAATATTTCCATGAAAAGATCTTTTGGATGAAAGCGCTTAAATATCAAGGATATTCTACTAATTTCATGGAGTATAGAAGTCAAAGTTTTAACCAACCGGGTATAATAAAGAATGGAATAACAAAAGAAATCACCATGCATCAAAAGTTATTCCAACGAGAATAATAAATAACGGAACCGGGTCGGTGAAATTCACAAATCGGGATGTTCCAACCAGAATAATAAAGATGCGAGAATAATAAAGACGGAACCGAGTGGGTGTAAAACACACGATGGATGTTCCAATGAGAATAATAAAAAAGCGGAACCGAGGATATTGGGTGTAAAACACATGCACGTGATGTTCCAGTGAATAATAGAAGAATGTCACCAAGTATAGGGTAAACCACTTATATCTGGTGTAATTCCAATGAGTAATAATAAGCAATGGAATAACAAGCAGTTCTCTTCTTGAATAAGAAAGAATAACACCCCTTACATTTGGTAGGAGATTGAATCTCGCAACTTACGGTGTAGTAACAAAATACTCTTCTTCTTCTCTCTTATTCTCTCTATACTTTCTCTCTCTATAGCTTTAGATGAATTGTGAAAATAATGAAGCCCAAGGCCTCTATTTATAGAAGATTTCTAGCTTACTTTCATAGAGTGGTGAAAAGGCAAGTGGCTGCAAGTTTGGCCTTTGTAATGTGAAACGACAAGTGGTTCGGCGCTTTGTAATGGTAATTACTATTAACGAAGGTAAATACTATCGATTAAGGTAAATACTATTCACAAACTCTTAGATGATGACATATGAGCCCCCATAAAATAATCAAACTTACCACAAATCATTTTTTTCATCAACACATATTTAATCTTTCAACAATTATTAATCATTTATAACTTGTCGTCTCAATTATTGATTTAATCATTATAACATATTATATGATGATACATCGTGTAATAATTGAATCAATAATATAAGAGATATGATCAGTGAATTCTTTGTAGCAATAATTGAGCATATTTGAGTGACTTCTCAACGTAAGATCAATAATCAATACCGCAGTGCTACTCTTGTGAACAACGCTAGACATTATTCTTGTACTTTTACCACCGTAGTTCAATATTCAGCAGCTTTTAACGGTAACACCTCCATAGTTATTTTTATAAAATATTTTTGTCATTTTCAATCCGACAATAATAATTACATTTGTGGGGTCCACCAATGATTTACATTTGAAAATTTATAAATATTATGAGGATATTTATAGAAAATTCATCTTTATTTATAAAAGCCGGGTCTTCTGATATGTATCTAGGCGGTTGAAGGATTATGAGAAAGTTTACCCTACTCATGATTGGGGTCAGCAGAGTTTTTTTCTCTAAAGATATGGATACATTATCTTTATGGAGAAAAATGTGAGATATACACGGACCACAAGAGTCTAAAATATATCTTCACAGGAGTTGAGTTGAATATGAGGCGGAGGAGATGGTGGAGTTGATAAAGGATTACGATTGTGAAATCTGTATCACCTTGGAAAAGCTTAATGTAGTTCTTTAACGCCTTTAAGTAGGAAGGGTCGGGAAAAGTTGTCTTTGTTAACGGCTCAAACTAAATTAATAACAGAGATGGCTAGGATGGAATTAGAAGTGAAGATACCAAGTAAAGCGGGACATATGCTTTTTGCGATGGAGATGCAATCTACCATCGTAGAGAGAGTTAAGGAAGTGCAGCTCAAGACTGATGAGTGTGACCGGATGAAGGAGGCACTAGCCAATAAAGAAGATACTAAGTACAATCTTGATAATGAGGGATTATTGAGATTTGAAGGAAGAATTTGGGTTCCGAATGAGACGGAATTAAAGGAGCAGGTATTACAAGAGGCTCATAGTTCGAGGTTTTCGATTCATCCTGGTAGTACTAAGATGTATCAAGACCTTCGACAGAGTTTTTGGTGGCCGAAAATGAAGAGAGAGACATGCAAAGTACGTGAGTAGGTGCTTGATTTGCCAGAAACTTAAGGCCAAACATCAACGACTAAGTGGCTTGTTATAGTCATTGGAAATTCCGGAGTAGAAGTGGGAAAATATCACGATGGATTTTGTGGTGGGACTTCCGTCTACAACGAAAGGATATGATGCGATTTGGGTAATAGTGGATCGATTGACGAAGTCGGCTCACTTTTTGCCAATCAGAGTTAAGTATAACTTAGATCAGTTAGCTAGACTCTATGTTAAGGAAATAATTTCCAGACATGGAGTACCAATATCAATTGTGTCAGATCGTGATGCACGATTCACATCGAACTTTTGGAGAAGTCTACAAGAGCAGATGGGAATGCAGTTGAATTTGAGTACGGCGTATCATCCATAAACTGATGGACAGAGCGAGAGAATAATTCAGACGTTAGAAGATATGCTAAGATCTTGCGTCATGGATTTCAAGGGTAGTTGGGATTATCATCTACCATTAGTGGAGTTTGCATATAATAATAGTTATCATGCGAGCATAGGTATGCCACCTTACGAAGCTTTGTATGGGAGGAGATGCAGAACACCACTATATTGGGATGAGGTAGGAGAACACAGAATGCTAGGACTAGAATTGGTGCAGCAAACAGTGGACATTGTCAAGATGATACAAATGCGTCTTCTAGCAGCTCAAGATGACAGAAGAAGTTTACGGATTCGTATAGAGAGAATAGAGAATTTGAAGTAGGTTCATACGTATTTCTAAAAGTATCTCCCTGGAAAGGAAAGATACGTTTTGGGAAAAAAGGGAAAGTTAAGTCCGTGGTTTATAGAACCTTTTGAGGTATTAAAACGAGTAGGTGAGGTAGCTTACATGATAGCATTACCTCCAGACTTAGAACGAATACATAATGTGTTTCACGTGTCCGTGTTACGTCCTTATAAGCCAGATTATAAATACGTGATAGAATATGAGCCTATTCATATCGAGAAGGACTTAACATACGAGGAAATGCCAATTCAAACTGTCAATAGAAAGGAACAAGTTCTGCGGAATAAAGTCATACCTTCCGTGAAGGTGATATGGAAGAACCACGATGCAGAAGAAGCAACATGAGAGTTGGAAGAAATGATGAAAAAGAATTACCCTCAATTGTTTGTGTAATTTTTTTTAGCGAGATTCTGGGGACAGAATCCTTATAAGGGGGAGAGAATGTAACGCCCCAGAAAATCGAACCTTTTGTAAATACTTTTAATAATGAATAAAATAATATTATTTATTATGATTACGTGTTGATAAGATGAATGTCGTTTTATAACCTAGAAACGTCGGAACATCATAGTATTTTAACTTCGTGAGAGAATTAGAGTGTTTAAGTTTTTAAAGACGAAAATAAAAGTTTTTCGAGAAATTTTCTAAAAAAAACACTATTCAAAGTTTTCTGCTCGGGAATTATTTTTGAACTTTCGAGAAATACGCAACGTTATAATATCAAGGGAAGATGAATTATGTAATAATAATCTAAGTATGGAAAACGCAATATTTCGCATGCGGACTTATTTTGAGAACCTTAGGAATATTAAGCGTTAAGAAGAGAAAGTATTAATCGTATGATGTGTAGACATTATGCAAGGTATTGAATGCAAGTATGATACGACGTATTATACGAATAAGTATGGAGAATGGAATAACGTATGTTACGAATTAGTATACGAGCTAGAATACAAGAATTATACGTATAGTATATGTAATAAGGCTTTAAGCTACTTGTGAATAGATGCATGGATTATGTAGTATGTATAAATCCAATAGGAAGTGATATGCAAGCCCAAGTGTTTGCTAATCAAAAGTCCAAACTAATGAAATACAAGCCCAACAAGAATTAGCTAAGTAATGAAGCATAAGCCCAATGTAATGATTCAATTGATTAGGATCCATGGAGCAACCCATGGGTGAAATGATGGGCAAAAACTTTATGTGATGATCAAGTGTTGTGATGAGCAAGAAAAGCAAGTTAACTTAGGGCTAAAGTAAGGAATAATAAGGAGGTTAGTTGAGGAGGTAGGAGGTTATAATGGCCATTCTACCCTAACTTAGCCAAGCCTATAAATAGAGAGCTCCACAATTCATTTGTTGCTTGATAAAATTCATTCAACTTCTATAAAGATAAGTGTTTAAGTGTTAGAGAGAATAAGTCAAGAATAAGCCAGAACATCCTTTGCTAGATTTTCAAAGAGAAGGGAAGTACTAGTCTTCAAGGGTAAGACTCTAGTCTAATACATCTTTTATCTCTATCATTGTAGGGTGATAAAAGAAGTGTAATTGTATGCTAAGAACATATAAGAAGTGATTAATGAATGAACTTAAGCCGATTAAGTTGTGAATAAGCAACTTGAACCTAAATAAGTTGATAAACTTATGAAGAACTTGTCATATAATTGTCATATGATGTTAGTATGTTCAATATAGTATGAGAACATTGAGTAAAGGACTTAAGTCATTAATAAGTCATAAGGAATGAAACTTTGAAGTTTATAAGTTGTTAAGTCATGAACTTATGAAGAATAAGTCAAAACCTAACTTGAAAATAAGTTGATGTAATAAGTAGTTTAAAATATTCATGTGATGGTTAGAATCCATTTAGAACATTAATCAAATCGTTAGTAATGAAGATTCGCCGGAATTCACATGATTGGACGATAATCATTGAAGTCGTGAAATTCTCGGAATGGAAGTCGTATTTTGTGTTTGAACTCGGAAACATTTGTTTTCGATGGAGACAAGTCATATTTGGCATTATAGAGTTGTGGAATCAAAAATGACCGGATTCCGACTTAGAACGAAGAAAGGAGCGTTGAACGTTCACGAACGTTTATCGTTTTCGTTAAAAATGAACTAATAGGTGAAATTTTAGCAAACAAAGTCAAATAGATAAAATTCTTGCATGAATGCATAGAGTATATAATTTGTGAACCGTAGGCTTTTGAACGAGCCAATTTGGACTTATAACGAAGAAGTTATGCGTCTGGGAGTTTCGCAAAATTTTAAAATCTGCAAAATTGTGCGAGGCACGAGTCCGTGCGCAATACGATAAATGAGGCCAAGACAAGGCACATCTTGCTAATTATGGTAGCCATGCAATATAAAAAAAGAGACTACATGACCGCAAAGTCGAAGGGACTTGCATATCTGTTAACTTTCATGGCCATACTGACTTAAAGAGGAAAGGGTGGCGCCGCAGCCCCAACCCTAGGGTTTGGACAGTAATGAAGGTTTACAAGTATAACATGAACAGTAAATCAATAATAATAAACTGAGGAAATTAATAAGGTATGGTAAGGTATTGTTAAACCTTATTTATGTTGTCTAAAGGTTGAAGATAAGTAATCAATCATGAACGTAATGAAACAATGTAATGAAAAGCCGGAACCAATAATAAGAAATCTAAGTCAGGATTAGATTGAGATGAAGGGTAAGATATAGTAGTATACCTACTTGATTATATATGACCTAATGTGGTACGTTATATGATCATGTATTGTAGCGACTTAGAGACTTAAAGTGTACGTGTGATAAACAGTAAGCAGACATTAAAGGCAAGTATTCTAACCCTTGTTCCAGTTCAGTCTAGACGAGCTTTGAAATTCATGTATTCTTTCGCATGAAGTCTTGTATGATGAAGTCAAAGCCAATTCTTTCGGCTAGACTTATGTTATGATTCTATCAATCATGTTTAATGTTTACCGAGTTATATTGGTGTGGTTTTCAAACGAAGACTGAGTATGCTAAAAATGTTTTGTCGTTTAACGACAGCACGTGAGGTTGCCACAACTTAAACATATACACGTTTAATGAATGTAGTGTTGATCAACATAGAGTACTATAGGCTGATCACCTAGACGTGCTCGTAAGTAATGTCGGACTTACGGACTTAGTGCCAGGACGTCCTTTTCAAAAGAACTTATGAAATGCTCAAGGTCTTGGACAGAAAATGATGTTTTACTAAATATTGTTGTTGTAAAACGTTTTGAATGAAAAGAAGTGCTATTTTGAATTATCGATAGTACTTCGTAACTATTATTCAATTATTGAAGATATATGAGTTCTATGTTTCAAGCATGTTGTTTATTAGAATTGTAATACTTGTTGAGCTAGTCATGCTCACTCTTGCTTGAACCATATGAACACAGCTAAGATCGAGCGAACCGAAGGCTCCGACAAGGATAAGGGCAAGGCGAAGACAAACCCTTAAATTACTTATGTAATAGTATAGGTGAATGTTTGTAATATATTGAATATAATGACAAGAATAAATGTATGGGTTATAAAGAACCTGGGGAAATGTAATATTATTTTGAATATATAAAAGACATTCGTTCTTTTGAGACTTTTTAATTGAATGTATGTGTGAATGGTAGTACCGTGTAGCACCATCTGTCGGGTTGGAAGATACCCGGATTTGGGGGTGTCACAAATCCCCTTCCTCTGTGAGTATCCCTTTGCTACTAATAAAGCCTCAAACCTTTCCTTTTCTTTTTCTGAGATTCTTTCTTCTTGTACACCCACTTGCACCCCACTGGTTTCTTTCCCTCAGGAAATTCTGACAATTCCCAAGTCTTTTTTCTTCTTCAATGACGTCATCTCCTCCACTATGGCCTCCATCCATCTGTCTCTTTCAGGACTAAAAATGGCTTCCGAAAAAGTAGACGAATCTCCACTAGTAGTAGATAGAGCATATGCAACCATACCATTAAACTTATACCTCTCCAGTGGTTTGATAGTGCGTATGGGTCTCCTTGCGCGCGACTATGTTTTCCTCTTGCTGCTGATTTTTCTGTTCCACTGGCGGTTGATTGCCAGTGTCATAGCTTTCCAATTCAATTTGAACTCCCTGCTGTTGATTGCTGGTTTCTTCACCAGCCTCAGTTTTCTGACCTTCCTGATGTGTCATAACCATGGAAGCCTCATCAAAAACCACATCCCTACTGATCACTACCTTCTTTGATTTCGGATCCCAAAGCTTGTGTGACGCCCCCAAAATTAGGTATCGTCACCCATCTTGGGTCGCCACTTACATGGTACATAAATTCAAATACAACTTACTAATATAAGCGCCATATGCAATCTGACATAAAGCGTGAGTTTGAATACAAATATTATACACTAGATATTATACAAACTCAAAAGAGTCCTCATTACAACTATTATCACACTATTTCACGAGAATAGTGAGGACTACTAATGCTATCCTCGGACCATTACTTACGTTCCCTGAGGCTCGTCCCGGCTATGTTCTCATTTCACAGAAGAAAACGGTGAAAGAAAAGGTGAGCTCAACTAGCCCGATAAGAAATATTATGACTAAGATAATGCAGAATAAATTATCATTAGCCTTGACAGTGTTAAGCGATAAAATACAATAAACAACCGGTTTAAGCTGCAATGGAATAAGCAATCCATTAAAAAGTCAAGTAGAGAATAAAGTCTACTATCTTTTAGGTTTTAAAAGGTTTTCATCAATTTTTATCATTTGAGACTCGACAATAATAAACCACACACATCTAATCATCCACATACCACGGTCGAGGATTTTCATCAAATTATCAATGGTCATGACTATCTTAGAATCACCCCCTGGTCATAATCATACCAAAAACTATCCATCAACTTGCATTACAGCCTTTGAGGACTTTAGTCACATCATTTATATCAAGTCGTGATTATACCGAATGATCCACGGTCATAATCATACTAAGTTCATCTATGCACGTAAGCCCGAAGATAACATAATATAACATGAGGATGATGATGATGACATAATAATTCAATAAAACAAGTTCAAGAATTATTTAATCCATGAATTATTAACGTCAAATTATGTCGCAATGACATTTACGTAGAGTAAAATTCAAGAATGATCGGAAGAATATTTCCATGAAAAGATCTTTGGATGAAAGCATGAAATATCGAGGATATTCTACTAATTTCATGGAGTATAGAAGTCAAAGTTTTAACCATTTGGGTATAATAAAGAATGGAATAACAAAAGAAATCACCGTGCATGCGGTGCCGCGCAGGCGAGTTATTCAACAGAATAATAATAACGGAACCGGTCGGGTGAAATTCACGCAAGCGGGATGTTCCAAGCGAATAATAAAGATGGAACCGGATCCGGTGTAAAACACACAGATAGGATATTCCAGCGAATGATAAAGGCGGAACCCGGTCGGTGTAAAACACATGAGCAGGATGTTCAACAGAATAATAAAAAGCGGAACCGGTCCGGTGTAAAACACGAGACGAGGATGTTCAATAGAATAATGAAGAATGTCACCAAGTATAGGGTAAGCCGTATATCTGAGTTATTCCAATGAGAATAATAAGCAATGGAATAACATAAGGATTTCACCAAGTATAGGGGGTATGGCGTATCGGAGTTATGTATAGGGTATGCCACTTTTACGGAGTTATTCAATGAGAATAATAATGAATGGAATATGAAGTTCTCTTCAAGAAGAAAGAATAACACCCCTTACTAGTAAAAAAACTGAATATAGAAGTAGTGAAGTAGCAGAATACTCTTCTTCTTTCTATAACTTTCTCTCTATAACTTCTCTCTATAATTTCTCTCTAGAGTTTGATGAATTCGTAAGAAAATAATGAAGGAATGAGCTTATTTATAGGAAAATGGAATCATAGTAACTAATCCATGAAGCGGTCAGATTGATTTACTTTAATCGACGGTCCATATTTAAAGAAAAATCTTTTAAATAAAATAAAATATATTCTATTTATATAAAACATTTTTACTATGCAAATCTTATGCAATACTATGCAAAACACTATGCAACACTATGCATAATAAAATATAATATATTCTATTTATAGAATAACTTTAATAAAGTATTCTATTTTATATATAAAAAGATGTTTACATTTTATTACGTTAATAATACTGAATAAAACAAAAGCGTCATTATCATTATAATAATTCATATTATTAATCGTGATAATGGAATCAAACCGGTGACTTCTCACATAAGCATCGATAATCAATCTGAGTGTGCTACTATGCAACCACACGTATTATTGTACTTTTACTCTAGGAGTAGTTCAACGATATCAAGCGGTAAAACTTTGCCGTTATTTTAATAAAATATTTTTGTCGTTTTCTCAATCCAACAATAATTACATTGTAGGGTCCACCAATGATTGAGTAGTTTATGCGAATATTCCTGCTAAACAAGAATATTCCCCGACCAATCGAATATAATATAACCACTTGCATACTTTGCAAAATTTATAAATACTACCCACAACTATAATATTATCTTAAATTCACACCATAATATTAAAAAATTATTTAAATCAAAATTTAAATCTTTATTGATAAAATCTGGGGTCTCACAATCTCCCTCCTTATGGAATTTAGCCCTCGAAATTAGGGTGCGATATACGATATGATAAAGAGATGAGGTACCTTGAATACCTTTATCGTTAAAATATTAAATTCATCTTATGATCGCCAAAGATATTCATTAACAATTCATCTTTGCACTTCTGAGGCCAAAGATATACAAGCTGTAAAACCAATAATCTTTGAGACTCGACTTAATAGTATCACAACCATGAATTATCCATGCACTTCTTTGGCTAAGGATATTCGTGTTTTCAAATCTGATCGTGATTATCTCCGAATAATCCGTGGTCATAATCATACCAAGTCTATCAATGCACTACTGACCAAAGATGACTTTTACCACATCAATGAATTAATTTTTCATTCTTTGAGACTCATTTCGATAATTAATCCATATCATCGAATCATCCCTCGCACTACTGGGCCGAGGATATTCATTAGTATCACGACCACAAATTATCCATGCACTACGACGAAAGATAATCGTGTATTCATTAGTATCACGACCACAAATTATCCATGCACTACGACTTAAAGATAATTGTGTTTTCAATTCTATTATGATTATACGAATGATCCTGGTCATAATCATACCAAGTCCATATGCACGTAAGCCGCGAGATGACTTTGAACACATCCATGAATTAATATTTCATTCTTTGAGACTCGGCTCGATAATTAATCCACATCGTGAATCATCCCCACGCGAAAAGCAAGGATATTCATTAGTATCACGACCACAAATTATCCATGACTACTACCAAAGATAATTGTGTTTTCAATACAGTTATGATTATACCGAATGATCATAATCATACCAAGTCCATCTATGCACGTAAGTTCACGGATGACTTTGAACACATCCATGAATTAATATTTCATTGTTGAGACTCAAATTTCAATAATTAATCCACATCGTCGAATCATCCACCGCACTAGAAAAGTTAAGGATATTCATTAGTATCACGACCACAAATTATCCATATGACTACGACCAAAGATAATTGTGTTTTCAATTCTAGTTATGATTATTGAATGATCCTGGTCATAATCATACCAAGTCCATCTATGCACGTAAGCCAAGATGACTTTGAACACATCCATGAATTAATATTTCATTCTTTGAGACTCATTTCAATAATTAATCCACATCGTCGAATCATCCACGCACTACTGCATTTAAGGATATTCATTAGTATCACGACCACAAATTATCCATGCACTCTGACCCGAAGATAATTGTGTTTTCAATTCTGATTATGATTATCTTAGAACAATCCTGGTCATAATCATACCAAGTCCATCTATGCTCTACTGGGCCATGAGATGACTTTAAAAAAATATAAACATGAGGATAATGATATAAAGAATCAATCAAATAAGATAAAGGATAAATATTAAACATTTATAATATAATTTATCCAGGATTCAAGAATATCCCCATGTTATCAATCACTTAATAATCTCATAATCTAATATCATTAATATTATAACAATATTTTAATCATTTCTTAAATTTATAAACAATTTATCTTAATTGTTTTTACGTTTTACCATATAATGCATTTAATCATTCAAAATGCCATACTCATAAGATATCATCACCAATTATCAAATCTCTCAAAAAATATACATATACTCTATATAGGATTCTCTAGCCATAATATCCTATTTTCAACTTTGTTACTTCACATAACATATTTAACTCATATGTTCAGTAACTAAACTATTTTCATGAAAATACCAAATCAGTCCCAAAAATATTTCTTTTCTGGGATTTAGCATAATATAGTCCCATGATAAAAATATATTTTTCTAGGAATTTTTAAAATTCATTTACTATTTTTCAAAAATCAATTTCTAATTAATTCCTTAAGAAATTAGCTACCTCAAGTTTAACTCAAAAATTCCCAAATCTTGGCAGGACCTTACACATGTTAACGTGAGCTTCTAGTTTAAATTTCATGGTCATTTGAGTTATAAAACTCCGGTTATAAGCATTTTTCGGAAAAACCTAAATATTGAAATAGTCATAACTTGCTCATTTTAAGTCGAGAATGAGCTCATTTTTGGACAGGAGATACTTTATACCACATACCTTCATGTCCCAAAAGGCCAGAATTTTTCTCATAATTTAAGTGGCCGAAACAGCCCCTTAAAGTTTCTGGGCAGTAGCATTTTGAAATTTACAGCTTTGGCCTCCTTTGCTAAAATCAGTCCACACAAAATCTACAACACCTTTTCCAGTAATTCCACTTGGATTAGTTAGGTAACTCATAGATCTAACTCTAGGACTTGACCACATTCAAAAATTCAAAATATAACAGGAGATATGGTCAATTGAATTTCATATTACGTTTTTTCACTAAAATCGATTTTCAACTCTTTGTGATTTCTAAGAAACTTTCATGTTTTCACATACTAACCAACATAACTCATCATAAAACTTACTAATACTTCATATACCCATGATTTTTATTAGTTCTATACTTTTATTATGACTTTCATCATAATCCACGCAAAGCAGATCCTTTTAGTTAAAGAAATATTTGAGGTTTAAGAAATGGTTTTTTTTTTTTTTTTGAGAATTCAATACAAAATTCGATTTCACGCTCTAGGGTAGGCTAGGAAGTCTTCAAGAATCGCCAAGAAATTTATTAATGATAGAAATATCATTCAAAATTGTTACTCTCGTCCAAGACTTGGATAATACGTCACATTAATACCAATTGTGACTTCTATCCTTAACACAGATAGCACCTCACAATGATACCTATCAACTTGCCATCTTCAATCACGACGTCGCCTCTGAAGAAATGCGGCCGGTGCATTCCACACAAGGAAGTCAACAACGAAAGGATCGGGCTCTTTACTTATGACGATATGTTGATTAACTTTAGGATTTGGTTACTTTGAATTAGTACTTGGTTGGTTAGGAATATGAAAGCTAACAACCTTACAAAAAGAATAATGAGTAGTTAATCAATCGTTTTCAAAAATTACCTCAAAGGCAAGTATTTTCAAAGAGATAAAGATCGGCGGAGTGTAGCGTGAAAGTGTTTATTTGAAACAACAAGATTAATAAGCAGTGGAGGTAAGTGAAGGTTTCTCCCAACGAAGTTTGATAGATAAATCAAATTCTAATTTCTCCGAGTCAAATTTAAGCGTTGAGCATAAGCAAGAGAGATAAAAGAATGGGTAGAGGCAGGTATCTATCTAATAAGGTATAGACATGAGAATTTATAATTAACTAACCCGTGCTAACCGTTCGGGTTACCCACTTTTGAGAAGTCACGAAAAAACGCTCTTCCTGAAACCATCGACTTTGTTTTGTCGTATCCGCCTTTGGTGCCACTATCCCAACTGGACTTGACTTCACTATATCGACAAAATCGAGCTAAATGACCTTCTCTTCTTGAAATTTCCACTTCTATTATCTTTGCCATGATTACCAGAAGTGGTTACCATTCTTAGCATGATAATTTCCCACGATGGTTATCATTGTTACGATGGTGAATTTGCCACCGATATGATTATTATCGTGTTGTTGGTCGTTACCTTTTGTTTGAACTGAATCAACACTCTCATCATGCTTCATTGCTTATCTCTCGGCATTTTCGGATGCCATTCTCAAACCTTTGTCACAAAACAAGGGTTAATTGACATTTAACAAATTATCCCTATATTACGTGAGACCAATCAAATACCAAATAAACTTAGGTAGGTCATACTATGAAGAATTCCTCTCTCTCCTCCTAGTTCTTATCTCCCATCTTAGGCAGGATCATATCCTAAGCTCGATACCAACTGTGGCGCCCCAAAATTAGGTATCGTCACCCATCTTGGGTCGCCACTTACATGGTACATAAATTCAAATACAACTTACTAATATAAGCGTAGGTGTACAATCGACATAAAGCTGTGAGTTTGAATACAAATATTGTCTACTAGATATTATACAAACTCGAAAGGAGTCCTCATTACAACTATTATCACACTATTTCACGAGAATAGTGAGGACTACTAATCTTATCCTCTGGACCATTACTTACGTTCCCAGGCTCGTCGGCGGTATGTTCTCATTTTCAAGAAAACGGTGAAAGAAAAGGGTGAGCTCAACTAGCCCGATAAGAAATATTATGACTAAGATAATGCGAGAATAAATTATCATTAGCCTTCCAACAGATGTTAAAGCGATAAAATACAATAGACAACCGGTTTAAGCTGCGGCCGGAATAAGCAATCCATTAAAAGAGTCGAGTAGAGAATAAAGTCTACTATCTTTTAGGTTTTAAAAGGTTTTCATCAATTTTTATCATTTGAGACTTAATAATAAACCACCACATCTAATCATCCACGTACCACGGTCGAGGATTTTCATCAAATTATCAATGGTCATGACTATCTTAGAATCACCCCTGGTCATAATCATACCAAAACTATCCATCAATTTGCATTACTGAATATCGAGGACTTTAGTCACATCATTTATATCAAGTCGTGATTATCTTAGAATGATCCTGGTCATAATCATACTAAGTTCATCTATGCACGTAAGCCAAAGATAACATAATATAACATGAGGATGATGACAATGACATAATAATTCAATAAAACAAGTTCAAGAATTATTTAATCCATGAATTATTAACGTCAAATTGTCGACATGATCTTTGTTTAGTAGAGTAAAATTCAAGAATGATCGGAAGAATATTTCCATGAAAAGATCTTTGGATGAAACGCAAATATCAAGGATATTCTACTAATTTCATGGAGTATAGAAGTCAAAGTTTTACTTATTTGGGTATAATAAAGAATGGAATAACAAAAGAAATCACCATGCATGCGGTGCCGCAGATGTAGGCAAAGGTTATTCAACGAATAATAATAACGGAACGGTCGGGTGAAATTCACAAGCGACGGATGTTCCAACAGAATAATAAAGATGGAACCAGATCCGGTGTAAAACACATGAGATAGGATATTCAGCAGAATGATAAAAGCGGAACCGGTCGGTGTAAAAAACCTACCGAGACAGGATGTTCCAATGAGAATAATAAAAAGCGGAACCGAGTCAGGTGTAAAACACATGAGCGGGATGTTCCAATAGAATAATAGAAGAATGTCACCAAGTATAGGGTAAAGCATTATCACGAGTTATTCCAATGAATAATAAGCAATGGAATAACATAAAGGATTTCACCAAGTATAGGGTATCGCGTATCTGAGGTTATGTATAGGGTATGCCACTTTTACTGAGTTATTCAGCCAGAATAATAATGAATGGAATAATGAAGTTCTCTTCAAGAAGAAAGAATAACACCCTACTAGTAAAAAGGCTGAATATAGAAGTAGTGAAGTAGCGAGAATACTCTTCTTCTTTCTATAACTTTCTCTCTATAACTTCTCTATAATTTCTCTCTCTAGAGTTTCAATGAATTCGTAAGAAAATAATGAAGGAATGAGCTTCTATTTATAGGAAAATGGAATGCATAGTAACTAATCCATGAACGGTCCAGATTGATTTACTTTAATCTGACGGTCCATATTTAAAGAAAAATCTTTTAAATAAAATAAAATATATTCTATTTATATAAAAACATTTTACTATGCAAACACTATGCAATACTATGCAAAACACTATGCAACACTATGCATAATAAAATATAATATATTCTATTTATAGAATAACTTTAATAAAGTATTCTATTTTATATAAAAGATGTTTTCTGTTTTATTACGTTAATAATACGAATAAAACAAAACGTCATTATCATTATAATAATTCATATTATTAATAAACAATAATGGAATCAAAGTGAGTGACTTCTCACATAGCGCATCAATAATCAATCTGGTAATGCTCTTATGCAACCACACGTATTATTGTACTTTTTACTACCGAAAGTAGTTCAAGCGATGATCAACGGTAAAACTTCCGCCGTTATTTTAATAAAATATTTTTGTCGTTTTTCTCGATCCAACAATAATTACATTGTGGGGTCCACCAATGATTGAGTAGTTATCTGAATATTCCTGCTAAAGCAAGAATATTCCCCGACCAATCGAATATAATATAACCACTTGCATACTTTTGCAAAATTTATAAATACTACCACAACTATAATATTATCTTAAATTCACACCATAATATTAAAAAATTATTTCGTCAAAATTTAAATCTTTATTGATAAAATCTGGGGTCTCACAGCTTGTACCCCTTTACACCTTTCTTATACCCAAGAAAGATACACTGTTTGGACTTGGCATCAAGCTTTGATCTCTCATCACCCGGAACGTGTACATAGGTTGGACACCCAAAGATCTTCATACCTGAGTAATCTACCTCCTTGCCTGACCATACTTCCTGTGCTACCTTATTATCCAGAGCAGTACACGACGACCTGTTTATAACGTGAACTGCCATACTCACTGCTTCTGCCCAGAAATCCTTCGAAAGCCCTACATTTAATCTCATGCACCGTGCCCGCTCTGCTATAGTTCTATTCATTCTCTCTGCCACCCCATTCTGTTGTGAGGTCTTTCTAACAGTCCAGTGACGTTGTATCCCGTGCTCCTCACAAAACTTCACAAACGGCTCATACTTGTACTCTGTCCCGTTATCTGATCTAAGGCACTTAATTTTTCTCCCTGTTTGATTTTCCACTTCAGCTTTCCACACCTTGAATTTTTCAAAGACCTCAGACTTATGTCGCATGAAGTACACCCAAACCTTTCTCGAAAAATCATCGATGAAAGTCAAGAAATACCGTGATCCCGCTTTTGAAGCTACTCTCACTGGCCCCCAAACATCAGAATGCACATTGTCAAGTATTCCCTTCGTTTTGTTCACCGCACTCTTAAACTGCACCTTACACTGATTTTCCCAAGACACTGAACTTGCATAAATCTAACTTGCACGACTTCACCCCTTTCAACAGATTTCTTCTGTGTAATTCTAGCATCCCACGTTCCCCATATGCCCTAGCCGCATATGCCATAACATAGTATCATCAATATCCTCAGCTGTAGTGGCAACAACTCCACCTACAACTGTGCTCCCTATTATTTGATAGATATTCCCATTAACCTTAGAACCTTTCATTATCACTAGAGCACCCTTTGTCACTCTCATGGCTCCACCACCAGTTTTGTACTCACATCCATTATAATCCAGAGTTCCCAATGAAATCAGATTCTTCCTTAAACCTGAGATATGTCTCACCTCAACCAGAGTTCTAACAACACCATCAAACATCTTTATCTTCACTGTGCCTATTCCAATGACGTTGTACGAAACATCATTACCCATTAGAACTGTACCACAGTTCACAGATTTGTAGGTGTCATACCACTCTTTATTAGGCGTCAAGTGAAACAAACATGCTAAATCCAAAATCTATGAGTCTGTCACGTCCGTGTTTGTTGAAATTGACAACATATCCCCATCATCCGATGATTCTTCCACAACGTTTGTAGATTTCGTAGATTCTATTTTCTTTCTTGTTCCTTCACCCTTATTCTTGTATGGACAGACTTTCTTAAAGTGTCCTGTCTCGTGACACATGTAACACTTATACTCCTTTAGCTTAGGAGTCCTGCCCCTTGACTTCGATTTCCCATGCGATCCTGATTTTCCTCTATCCGATTTTCTGCCACATTGCTCTCCCCCTTTTACCACCAGCCCTTCACCCGACATACCCTCGGATTGTTGCTTTCGTTGGTTAAACATCAGTAGAGCAGAAGTTACTTCTTCCAATTTTAGAGTCTCTTTTCCCCATAGGAGGGTTGTAACAAGATTCTCCATGGAACCCGGTAGAGAACACAGCAACATCAACGCTTGGTCTTCTTCTTCGAATTTCACTCCAATCCTTAGCAAATCACTAATTATTTGATTGAACGTGTGAATATGTTGAATAAGCTCTGAACCTTCAATCATCTTTAACCCAAACAACTTCTGCTTCAGAAACAGTTTATTTGTTAATGACTTTGACATATATCTGGATTCCAATTTACTCCATACACCTGATGGAGATTCATCACCAATCACGTGATACATAACCTCGTCTGCTATGCACAAACGAATTGTACTCACCGCCTTCACTTGGAGTTCATCCTAGTCATCAGTCGTCATGAACTCCGATTTTTTCTTTAATGCCTTTACCAATCCTTGTTGGACCAACAGATCCTTTACTTTCTGTTGCCATAGCCCGAAATTCCCAGTTCCATCAAACTTCATCACATCAAACTTTATAACCGATGAATTTGATGTCATCGTTCTTCACGTGTTCAATCCAACTTAGCTCTGATACCAATTTATTAGAATTTAGCATCACACACACGCACACGACAATAGAGAATTAAGAATTAACACATAAAGATTTATGTGGTTCCTCAATTCGGGTACTCCACAAGTGGCTTGTTGTTTTATTGATGATTCTTGGTTACATAGGACTTTACAATAAATAGTATTTATAGCCATTAATCTTATTTCAGCCCTACTTCATATTATATCTCAATTACCCATAATATGTCCTCCTAAAAAATAGACCATTAAACTCCAGCCCGCATGGCTAAATGCGCTCCGCGCCACTCAGGTAAAAATCAAGACTGATTTCTGGGCGCGCCCACGCCACACCTGGTCTTGATCCGGTTCGCCCCGCACCATATCTGCAGAAACTCTGTACCGATACCGGGGGGTCCCGAGTGGAGCAAAGCGACGCACTAGCCTTTTTCAGTAACTTCTATGTTATGAGTCACAAGTTCCAACAAATATGATGGAGCTTGTAACATGTGAGGGGAATTCAATGGTCTCAAAAGTTTGATTTTGTCAGAGAACAAATCTGCTTTTTATGTTCATTGTTTCGCTCATCAGTTTCAATGACACTTGTAGCAGTTGCAAAAAAACATAAGAAGCTTAAATCATTCTTTGATTATCTTGCAATTTTGGCAAATGTTGTTGGAGCTTCTTGCAAGCGTAAGGAAGTTCTTCAAGTGAAACACATAGAAAAAATAATTCAAGGAGTTGCTTCTGGTGAAATCAAGACCGGACGTGGGTTAAATCAAGAAGTGACCTTGAAACGGCCCGGAGACGCGCAGTGGAGCTCACATTATGACACAATTCTTAGTATTTTAACTTGTTTTTTGAAACAATTGAAGTGCTTGAGATAGTAGAAGATGATGCATCGGGGGATAAAAGTACAGAAGCAGGTAATTTGTTCGATTTCATACGAGATTTTGAGTTTGTATTCTTATTACATTTAATGAAAAAAGTTTTAGGAATCACGAATAACTTGTCACAAGCATTACAAAAGAAAGACCAAAATCTCGTAAATGCAATGGCTTTAATTAGTTACTGTCTCAAAGCAACGGTTACAAAGCGTGAGAGATTCGGGTTGGGAGAGTTTGTTGGCAGAAACAACTGAATTTTGTAATGTGCATGGGATAGTCGTTCGAGAAATGGAAGATATCTTTTTTGGTTCAAAGGAGATCACGACGAGGTGAAAAAGTTACCAATCATCATCACTTTCAAGTTGAGTTACTCTATACAGTGATAGATAGTCAACTTCAAGAATTGAATGATCGATTTGACAATGTTAATATAGAGTTGCCCTCATGTATGGCGTGTCTTGATCCAAGTAACTCTTTCTCAGCATTTGACAAGGAACGGTTGATTCAATTTATAAAGTTTTAACCGTTGAAATTTCAAGATACAGATCTTTGGGAGATTGATGATGAACTTGAAACTTACATTGCAGATATGAAAAATGATCTTGAATTTTCTAATATTGTGAAAGGGATTGGTGAACTTGCTCAAACATTTGATTTCGGATAGTGATTTTAATAATATTCATTCCTGAAAATATGCTCTTCACTGTGGCAGTAACAACTGGCAAAGTCAAAGCCAATTTAACAACAAATAAACCCGAGGATACAAATCAGACTTATTAGAAAATGATGTATTTGAAACTATTGATAATGAAGATATCTTAAAACATCTATGGGATCTAGAAAGATAGCACTGTAATTTGTAAACATTATTATGATTAGTGAATATTATGATTAGTTCAAGTTTTCTTTATTTTACTTTAACAAAAGAATTAGATAAAATCCGTCCCTGCAGGAGAAAATTAATCCTGGATCCGCCCCTAAATCTGGATATTACATTATTAAGTCAACACAACCATAACCTTCATCCTGAACAAAAAAGGTAATCAACAGAACAACTGATATAGTTAGATTATCCATAACCTTCATCATCCTGGTCACTTTTACTTGATAATTTCTTCCTTCATGGCAAGGGAAAGAGCACCAAGACAACCCCTAGTCTCCACAGTCACCCCAGGCATGGCAACAGCTCTGCTCCCCATAAACCCACCTTCCCTAATCCTAATACTCCCAAACTTCACTTTACCACCTTCACCTTCATAAATGTGTCCAAACAACAATGCTTCTCTCTCGACGGAACCATTCGCCTCGATCTTCACCATTTCAGGATTCAAAACAGCCCCCATACTGTCCACATAAACCCCTTTTTCCCAGTCAATTTGTGAACCCATAAGATTCATCCAAATGGAATATAGAACAGAACCGCTTAATATTTGCATAAAGTAATCCTCAACTAGTGTCCTTATAGCCTGCCATATAGTGTCCATGAAGACCCCTTTGCTCCAAATCATCGCAGTTTCACCTTGTCTCTTTTTTCCCACCAAAACCCATTTTGCCACAGCACATATTAGTCCAGCAAGAATGCCCGAATAAACCCAAAACAACGATATCAACCAATACAATGAGACCTTTCTTGCCTCCTTTGCATAAAGAATGGCGTTCATGGGCAAAAAGATCACTAGCCCCATGAGAAAATAAGGCAGAAATGTTTGTAGAAATGGTTGAGCAGTCATCATCCACAAATTCTGATACCATGGTCTTGCCAAAGTCACTTTTTTGACATCCTTTTTCGCCAGTACTCCTGCCATTGGACACCCAGAAAGGTCCAGTTTTACATCAGATTGGTCTAGGAAGACTTTCCATGCCTCGGGAAGTGGTTTTTTCTTTCTCAAATGCTGGCAAATTGAGTAAACTACTGAACGACCGTGATCCATTGATGCACTCTGAGAGCATGATTTAGCCCGAATGACATCTACTTCATGGCATCGTAGGAATGGATTAAACTCGAGCTCTTCTGATTCTTCTTTGGTGAGAACCTGATCAATAACTATCTCTCCTACCTCAATATAGGGGAATTCAGTATCATCCCATGGCTTGGTGCAGTCAAGTGCAGTCTCATGTGTGCTTTCATCTTTTGGAAATGGCCGGATTTGCAGTTGAAGAATGTATCGAACCCTATCGGCGGAATTCACACGGTGTTGGAAATCTTCCTCTAGGAAAAGTTTAGGCCTTGTGTCATTCTCGTCTCTTGGAATTGCACCTGTTTCAGGTGGAAGGACACCCCTAGACTCCACTTTCCCAGAGTCCTCACCAATCTTTTTATCGAACGGCCTCAATTTGAACTTAACATACATTTCCTCTCCGTCTTGGAATCTAAATAGCCTGGTGATATTTGAATAGTAATGCAGCTCAGCATAGGAGTCAGCTTGTCGAAGGGAGTCCCACATAGCTTCTCGTATATGTGGAGCCTGTTTCACATGCTCTTCCCGAGCTGCAGCTCCACACACTAACCATGTGGCAAAGTCTCCTATAGAACGAGAATGAAATGCCTTGCCAGTCTTGAGTGTCAGATCAAGCAGCGGAGTTTCAGTATCACTCTCATTTGAAAGGATCCTTATTGCAGCACCACGTGGATCGAGTCTTGCATCATCATCAGAACTCAAGCAATTACTATGTCGGATAGTGATGGGATAATTCTTCCCAGGACAGAAGATCTTGTGATTTGGGAAGCCTGGTATGTCATTATAGAGCCTTAGAGTTCCCTTCCCGGCAGCGCCAATTCGATGGAAATATCTTGAGTTCACTTTGAGGGTTGTGGCTGCTAAATTTGCAGCAAGGTTCCCAAGTACCTTTTTATATTTTATATCCATTTCCTCAATCCGATTATCCAAAATATGCATTGTGTTCTTAATCATAACCGGAGTTTGAGATCCTACAAAAACACCACCCTGTTGCAGAATTGAATTCATTGGAGCAACTGAGAGGGCACCAAGAATTACATCCTTTTGAATAACAGAACCCGGGAGAATTAGGCCTTGACTCCCGACAACTGAGTTCTCTTGCACCTTTATTTTTCCATGAACATACCCTGCTGAGGTATAGAATCCGGGGACAATTCGACTGAAGTCACCTAAATGGACACCATCACCAATTGAAATTAACTGGGGATCTGAGACAGGGTTAATGGCTCTGATAGAACAATGCTGCCCAATTTTTGCACCCAAAAGACGGAAATATATGCAGAAAGCTTCTGTTCCTGAAAGAAACTTGGCGAATCTCAAATGGCAGGAAATGATAATTCGATGGCGAAGCCAAGTTAGCACGTGTTGCTTGTGTGTTACTTGCACTCCGGAAAGAACATGAGCGGAAATGAAAGTGGCGAAGCAGAGGACAAGGCCATGAGAAAAGTACCCCATGGAAAATAATAGAGCAAAACTGATTGGACTTGAAGGGATATTGTCAAGCATTGTAGCATATGCAACAATGGTGAACGGGATCCAGTGGAATGCTCCGCATATGCAGAGGAATCCAAAGTGTTGCACAGAAGGAGTCTTTTTGAATAACCATATGTAAAAAATGTAAGCAACAGCTGCTGATAGACTGCTGAGGAAACCTACCATGTATATCCCCATGAAATGGTAAATAGTGTTGCTTTTTGAGTTTGCGCTATCCTGTACCATTTTTCCCTGCAATAATGAAATTTCAACATTAAGAAGATCAGTTTTTAGTACGCCTGGATTATATAAAATTAAGGAGAAAAAGTTTAAGTGCTAATTCTTCTACAAAATTTGTATTAGTACCACTGTTTCTTTCACATTATAGAAGAAAACACAGTTAGGATTAGCGGACTTCTTGTCAATCGGGGGAGATTTTATATCACTAACCTTTCCAATCTTAGCAGCCTTGCCTCCTTCACGCGTCTGCAAGGCTCCTACCTCAGCTCCATCTCCCACTATGCTGCCTTTTTGAATCACAGCATAAGGATCAACTGAAGAATTTTGGCCAATTCTAATTGGGCTCAAACTCAAGATACCATTTTTCACCTCATGGCTTTGTATCAATGCTCCTTCTGCAATCACAGCTTCATCTCCAATTGAAACCAGATAAGGGTCTGTAATATCAACTGTATCAAGCACAACAGAGGATCCAATCCTAGCTCCGAGCATCTCAAACCAGTATTTGGCAAATATCGTTCCTTTCAGATGCACTGCTAAAACATTCGAAGAAGCTTGTTGGACCTTGTAAAGTGCCCACCACTTAATAAAATCAATCGTCCAAATCGAAATTTCTGGGCTCAGTGCGTAGTTTGGTTGCAGAAATGAATTCCCGAAGAATGAAATGCTAATGCAGGTGGAAAATATGCAAAGTAACCAAGCAAAAGGAGCACAAGCTAAGGAAATCAAGTAACCATACCAGGGTGTTCCTTCTTGTAAGTTGCTTACTCGGACAAAAGTTGTAAAAGCAGATACCGATAGGTATGCAGGCATTATCAGTAAGAAGGAAATGTAGGTAAGAGCAAGAAGTTGGTAGAACCATATACCCAGCTTATGAGAGAATGAAAGTTTAACTGGTTCGGCAGAATTTGTTTTGGTTTCATGAAAGTAAGGCTGACCATTTGTTAGTTGAGGCCGGGATTTCATTAAAAGACTCTCAGCAAAATCTGCCAAATCCTCAATGCATGTTGCTGTGAAAATGTCGATTGCCCCTACAGGTTCCCCAAGAAAAATGGAGAGTTTCTGAGCTGCTCGAACCACGCCAATTGAATCAACTCCGTAAGACATCAGGCTCTCAGTGATGGAGATTTTTGCAATAGAAATCCCTGTCTGATCCGAGAGCAGCCCCTTCAAGAAATCAATAATGTCTTTCTTTTGGATATCTGTATTTCTCGAAAGCAAATCATTTGAGGCTGGAGTTTGTGATTCTTCTCTCTTTTTCTCAAGCTGCAGGCGTCGAACAACATTCAATGTGCCATCAGTAAACTGCTTGAGACACTGAAATCTTTTGATTTTTCCTGATGTTGTTTTAGGAATGCTTCTTGCTTTAATTAACACGACCGAAGCAATAGTAATGCCATGTTCTTCTGCAACGCGGTCTTGAATATGTTCAATAACATTCTCCAAGACAGGCTTATCTTCTCGAACCTCAGCAATTACAACTAATCCAACTTGATCAGAGCTTTCGGGAACAGATATCCCTTTCGCCAAAAGAGTATTTTCAGGAACACCAACCACAGCACAGCAGCCCGGGCGTAATTCTTCAGATGAACTCTCAACTGTTTTCTCAACATCCGATGAATATATGTTTCTTCCACCAACAATGATGAGATCTTTTATTCTCCCCGTGATGAATAAATTTCCCTCGATAATTCTTCCCAAGTCTCCCGTTCGTGTATACCTTTTTCCCGGCTGGTTTTCGAGCTCATTTCTGAATGTTTTCTGGCTCAACTCCTCCATTCCCCAGTATCCAATTCCTGCACTTGGACTACTAATCCAAACTTCACCTTCCTTTTCAGACTCCTCGTGCTCTTTGCCTGTCTCGGGATCAACGATTCTAAACTCGATATCAGGATCATTTGGATCAACATATCCACAGCAAACCCTTCCTTGCCAATCCACTATAATGGGTTTTTTCTCTCCAAATGCGCTACTTACATACACGCAGTTCTCTGCAAGGCCATAACCAGGAGCCATCACCTCTTGGGAGAGGCCGAAAGGTTGAGTCAACTCGATAAATCTTTTGAGAGTTCTCTGCCTTACTGGTTCAGCAGCAACCATTAGGAATACCAGTGAGGAGAGGTCCAAATTTTGTTCCTTATTCTCATTTTTATAGTCCAATCTTCGCACGATGAGCTCAAAAGCGAAGTTTGGGCCAGCGCTATGAGTGGCGCGGAATTTGCTCATTGCTTGTAACCATAAAAGTGGGTTCTTGATGAATGTTACTGGCGAAAATAAAACTGCGGATCCACCACTCACCAGACTAGTGAAAAGCCCCCCAATCAGTCCCATGTCATGATACTGAGGCAGCCAGCTTACAAGTACCGTCCTTGATGTGCTCTTGTATTTCTTTCGCATTAATTTCACATTATGGATGAGTCCACCATGTGTAATCATAACTCCTTTAGCATCCCCAGTCGAACCTGATGTGAATTGGAGAAAGCATAAATCATCCGGCAGAGGTTTGGATACTTGAGCTATGTCTTGGTGATGGGTGCCAACATTAGATTTGTGGTATGAAAGAGTCGGTATGTAACCACGGCAAGTCAGGCCATCGAGGGGAGGATTTATTTTTCCCTGCCAATAATATGATGTTCTTTGCAGAAAATGCACAAACGGATATATGGTAGCTCTTGGTTGACAGAATTGCCACTGCCTTGCATTTGTTTGCAATGTTCTGAATATGGAGAAGAGCTTGTCCACCTTTTTGCGATGGATCAGGAGGAATAGCTGGAACTGGTATGACTCCAGCTCTTAGGCACCCAAAGAAAGCATCGATAAACTCAAGGCCGGGGACGTAAATCAAAAGAACTCTTTCACCAGGTTTGATAGCTGGTTTCTGGCTTGTCAAGAGCTTATGAGCAATACAGGAAGCGTTTTCATGAAGTTCTTTATATGTCCTTTTACACACTACTTCGCCTTTGTCATTAATCCAATTGTAAAGGATCTTTTCCTGCACGATACCATGAGTTCCCCAGTGTCGCAGAAAATCGTCAAGAGTAGAAAGATCCGGAAACTCCATCACAGGAGATTCATCTAATTGCTTAGAGATGCATGGTTGGCTATTTGATTGCAATGTGAAAAGCCTCTGCAAAAGACATGCTTTATGTTAACAAAACTGTTGTTTCTAAACTAAAACTGTTCAATTATTTGTATATATAATTAAGGGTTGTTAGGATTGGATCACACACACAACAAGTAAACACATAACTTTATTTGGTTCCCCAAACTCTGGTACATCTACGGAAGTGGAGAGAAGTATTTTATTTATGATCTGAGTACATATGGTTTTTACAATAAAGAGTATATATAACCACTACTTCTATCTCAACCCTAAATCTGCATTATAACCTGAATACTCATAATGCCCTTGTAACATTGTACCATACCGTAGGAGGTCACCCCCACCCCCACCCCCACCCCCCAAACCTTTCGGTCCAACCCGAACAGCTAAAATTGCGATGGGCAAGTGCCTCGCTCTGCTCTACTTCGCTCGGCAATGGCCTTTTTCAAAAACTTCTCAATACCTCTCATACGTATCATATGAGCCAAAAGTTCCAACAAGGGTAGAAATGACCTATGAATTGATGTTACTTTCTTTTTCCTTATTTTTATGATATACAATTAAGAAAGTAAAGGTACTTAAATTTCAAACAGTGCAGATTAAGTTAGATACTTTGTAAGGTGAACTTGGAGTTTCATACCTTGACATATGGAAACTTTGGCTGCAGGCTATCATTTGCAAAGTGCTTGCGGACTAGAGCCATTGCATAGGTTGAATTTCTCTCTGTCAGCTCAAACGCCATTAGTCCGCCAGTAAAGTAAGTATTACGCTGACCTTGCAATTTATATTCCAGCTTATCATAAAACCCATCCTTCATATCTACATTTCAAAATTTCGAATGTTTACTAATTATCTACAGTTAAATGTGAATTAAAACTCTATCGAGTTTTGAACAATACCTTGATCATTAACATGAGGAAAATACTTGAATCGTCGTTGCAAGATTATTTCCTCAACTTCGCCACCCATACTTCTTACTACATTGCTTGCAAACTCCGTTATTTTTGGTCCTTTAATATCTGCAGAGTTTCCGTAAGACCAGAACAAGAAAATGTTTGTCTCTGCGTAGAATTTCTGCATTGCAACTGGATTCCCTATAGCTTCCGGATCATCCATGAACTCCCCAAAGTAATAAAAACCCATTGGAATATGCTCAAACCCCTTTATCTTCACGGCAGTAGTGTAGTAATCAACAGTTTTTACTTTCCCGAACAACTCATTTTCTAGCTCACTCATGTCCATAAGCTCCCTTACATTTTCTGCACAAAGAAAATCTAGTTAGGAATTCGGAACATGATTGAGGGAAATGCTTGCATTATAAGTTCGCTTTTTCTCTATGAAAATTGTGTATTTCAAAGAATATATGTATATCTATGAACATAATTAACGTATATATATTCAAGTACCTAACATACGTATATATGTGTGACTATAAATATATACAAATTCCGGCAACAAATTTTCCTAAAAAATTCATGCATATGCTCATTTGGGTATCCCTAAAAAACCAAGAAAACACCTGAAATTAATATCAAAAGGTATGTGTTTATATATATATATATATATATATATATATATATCGGAGACGGACCGGTCCGTTGACGGACCGATTACATATAGCGACAGATTTTTTGAGCTATGGCGACGGTTCATGTCGTCATAGCCAATTCATGCTATGCCGACAGATTCATACCGTCGCCATAGTTCAAAAAACGTCGTTATAACCGGTCCATCAACGATCCGGTCGGTTGAAACTGGCATATATATATATATATATTTTTTTTCATGTAAACATTATACAGAGAACAATTCAAAAGGTTTAACATACCTGTAGTTATTGAAGATGGTGATCTGTAAGTTTTGCCACTATTGAATGGAATACTACCCGAGATTATGATTTTATCAAATTCCAATACTCCCAATTCACCGGTATTATCCCTGACATCAATACCTATGCAACTCGAATCACGTCTGACTTTTAGTACTTCAGTGTTGCATCGAACTTCTATAGGTAGAGAATCACTTATTCTCCGCCAAACACTTGCGTAACCTCCTTTAAAACGGCGGATTTTTCCGGCCATTGAAGTCCTTGTGAATTCATGAATGTAAGCATAAGGCATGTCTTGGACATATCCATAACCAGAAGCAGTGTAGCCATGGGCTACTGATTTTGGAACTGATTTGAACCCGTGAGCCTCGAGAAACACAGGAGTTAAATCTGAAGCTATGTCACTCACAGCATGGACCCCGAAACGGCCTGAATCTTTGACCTCATCCTGTGGAAAGAGCAGTTGGGATTAGAACTACTTGAGCAGTTGAGCATTAAAAAAAGATGGGGAATATATTAAGAAAATAAAGAAATAAATTAGGAGAAAGTGATGTGTGTCTTTGGATTCTAGTTCGAGATCCATCATTAGACCTGACCTGAATAATATTTTGATTATCCGACGACAATCCAAAAAAAAATAAAAAATGAGGTTTAGTAGTGGTACGGAGGACTGAGGTGGATATGGGCCTATTATGTTTTAGCTCAGCTATATATATACACGTTATTACAACTAGTGTTTCTATATAAGCAATGTTACTATCATATAAAATCGATCACATAATTCACTTATATATTGGTATGGCCCATATGACTTACTCTGCACGTGAGTCATACTAATATGCATGTGAGTGTACGTGAGCAGTATGTGAGTGATTTTTATGTAATAGTAGACTTATTGTTTCTATCTTCTTTTCTTTCTCAGGTTTTTAGCCGTATTTAGAGAGAAAATTAGTTTGGGTTTCTATATGAGAGCTTTCTGCACAGATTGTATTCTTCACTCTTTGACGATAGTAATATTTTCTGCCTCTCGCTTGCTTTTGATCTTTTTCCCGATTTGAGTTTTCCATGCATGTAAATCTTGGTGTTGTTGTCTTTATTTTTTTCTTTGATTTCTGTTTTTGGCCATATTTGTTGTAACAGGAATTAACGAAACTGACCTGGAGTTTCAATGTGAGAGAGATCACGGATACGTAATCATCTACAACTTTTGAGTCATTATACTTTCCGGTAGAGCTATCAATGGTTGCAAACTTATGATTGTCCAATTCATCTGTTTCAGCCCCAATTTCTTTTGCCAAGTGAAAGATAGTAGGAGCACTGTTTGCAGCAACAACTTGACCTCCTAAATCATAGATTCTTCCTGTGAAAACATGTGATCATGATAATACCAAAGTCTTATACTTCTATTTTATATATATATATATATATATATATATTTACATGAAGGAAATGTCAATGCAAGAAGAAGAAAAATAAAAGTAAAAATAATTCAAATGCTATATATTTTTTTTATAAATTAATTACCTTCAATTTCAACTGATTCACACATGCCTCCAACGGAGTGATGCTTCTCTATAACAGTCACATTAGAGTAGCCAAGCTTAGACAGTGCATATGCAGCAGATAAACCACTTGGTCCTGCTCCCACAATCCCAATCCTTGTTTGTATAGGAAAGCAAGGGTGCAGCTTTGAGAACTCATCTTCTATCGACATTTCTCGGCCCATTTTTCGACCTCTCTTTACTAGCACTGCACTACCTGTTGAAAATCTATTGTTTAATTCACAAATATGAAAAGAACAAGAAAAATGTGTTATGATCGCCTGAATTGTAGATGCTCGAAATCGATGCAACCTTTTGCTTATATGGTATAGAAAAAAGTTGCATGCTGCATGTTGCATGATTCCCGTCCTTCCAGGTGCAACTTTTTTCTATACATTTGTGCAAGATGTTTATCTTGTATAGAAAAAAGTAGTGGCGTACTCAAGATTTTTATTAAGGGTGGTCAATCTATATTTAAATATAATTAAAAAAATTAATAGGTAAAATTAATAATAATTAATATAATCCACCAAATATAGAGTTCATTAAAGTTACATTAATCATTACAAATTATTTTTTGAGGTACAATTTCTTTATCTTTTTTACGATCACCCCATTTTTCGACTTTAAGAATTGAATCGAGAAAGTTTACTAGTCCCGGAATTTGTAAAATAACTACGAATATTTTTTTGCATCCTATTAAAAAAAGAAGCAAACGTAAATATAAGAAATAATATCAAGTATAATTAGGAAAAAAATAAGTAAGAAAGAAAGGAAAAAGAGCCCTACTCCTAAAAATATATACTCCATATATAATACATATAGGAAAAATTAATATGTAAATATTCAGTAAATAAAATCAATTTAAGACAATATGTAGGAAAAATTAGAAGAAAAAATCTTAAAATATAGGAAAAATTAAAATATAAAAAAACATATCATAGAATTTGAGAATAATTGAATATCATAGAAAAGAAGCATCAACATACTTATAATTTATAATTGGAATTGAAATTTAAAATAGGATACATATACCTACTTTTTTTTAAATTGAAATTGCAATTGAATTTTGTACAAATTATAATTAAATACTATATTATGACTTGAGACTTCAATTTTGTACAAGATGCAAGTATTTTTGTTTTTTGTCCCTTGAAGGGTTATCACTTTACCATGATAACTCCGATTGGAGTTATTACAAATTTAAGGGTGGTCAAGTGACCACCCTTCCCCCTTATTAAATACGCCACTGAAAAAAAATTACATGTGAGATATTGTACAAAAAATAATATATTCAACTGTAACTTTTTTCTATACATCTATACAAGATAAATATACTGTATAGAAAAAAATTGTATACGTGTTGCAGGATAAACATTTGGGGGGCCATCTTTATTGTTAGTATTATGCTTTGCTAGTTCTTTCTTTAAGGGGAAAAAAAAAAGTAAATCTATATTTATACATTATTTTTTAATATTTTCACATGTAAAGTCTACATATTAATTGATGTGTCAAATTTTAATTAACTAATATGCGGGGCCTACATGTGAAAATATTATTTTCCAAAAAAAAAACATACCTGAAAGGTGGGAATAGTATAAAGTGGAGGAAGTTCAAGAAAGAACTCCAATATCTGCAGATACAATTCCATGCATGTAAAATAATGTTATCCGCTTTTGCATATTGCAGAGGTACAATTATATGCATGAAATTACAATGTTTTAAGAGAATACTCCATTATATGCATGATCAGAGAGTTTTCTATTACTCCATTATATATATGCATGAGAGAGTTAATAATGTATATATACTCTCGAACTGACCTTAAAAGCTAGAACTTCTGGTAATAAGTAGCTTCTTTCTCTTTTTTTTTCCAAATTTTGAGATGTACTAGTAATGGATGATCAGGATATATAGAAGTTCATGGAATTTATATTAATTGGAGTCTCGTTCCAAAGTTGATCTAAATCACTGTAATACATTGTTGATCTTGAGACCGAGTAAACGAAATAATAGTAATAATTGCATGAATTAAGCAAGGACAAAAGTCTTGAAAAAGACAAATCTAAGGTCAATTGTGGTTTCATTCGAGAACCTTAATTATCTACTCCTTCCGTTTCTTAATATAAATCGTTTTAGAGAAATATTTTTGTTCTTTAATATAAGTCATTTGAGAATTTCAAGTAAGCATTAATTGTTTAGTTTCCAATATTACCCTAAGTATTAAATGTAACTTTGGTTCTCTTACTATTTTTTGTCTAATAAATAACAAATTCTTCTTTCAATGCAAGGGCAATATAGACAATTGATATTATAATTAATGCTATACAATCATTACCTTATTACTTATGAACAACCCTAAAACGACCTATATTAAGAAACGGAGAGAATAATTATTAAGTGCCTCCTAGAACAAAATGAATAGTGTGGTTTGCCCTTATGAGCTTGTTCGTTTTGGTGCGTTTTGGGTGTTTGAAAAATTGGTTTGGGTGACATTTAAGCCCTAAAAGCATTGCAACATTTTTGATGCAGTGAGTTTGGGATAAAAAGTCGTGTTTATGAAGTAAGAAAGATACTTTTGAAAAGCTCTTAGCCAAACATGCATTATGGTTAAAGATGTAAACTGTAACACCTCAGTCTCACATCGAAAGATAGGGGAAAAATTTATCTGCATATAAGGAAATAAAATTCTACCAATAAGATTTTCAAGTTATTTACTTTTAAATTGAAATTTTGTGGTGAGTTAAATTGACCCAAAAAAATACTATTGGACCAATAATTTAAGGCCTTATTGGAATTACTCCTAATTATATGAAAATTTTCCATCAATTCAACTACTTCATTAAATTTTGGCTAGTTCCGTTTTAATTAGAAAGAGCAAAAGTCAAAATTGACCAGTGAGATGTCTATCTCTTTTCGATCACATGTTTGACTTTTTGACTCTATTTGTCATACAATTTATCTCACTTCGAGTATATTCAAAGTGGATTATCATATTATAATTTTTAGTATTATAAAAATTTTAATTTCAAGTGTAGGGGGAGAAAAAGTAACTCTCCTTTATAATAATCTTTCCGTCCCGAGATAAAAGTTTTATTATTATTTTAGATACCTCGAGTTAAAAGATCAAGACATTTATCTTAAATAATCTATTTTTTATAATAATTAAATGATCTATTTTTTATAAATCCTTATATATTAATTATTATTAATTTTATATTTCTATCTATGCATATTTATGGAGCATCACTAGTAATGTGTAGAAAATTATGCAATTAAATGAGAATTTAAATATGAACAATTTTAGTAGTATCATTTTATTATCATTCTTAATATGCGCAAAAAATCAACCAGAATTTTTATCCTGAAAGGGAGGGAGTAAATTTGGATAAATAATTGTTAAATTGGACTCGATCAAACTTTCTTACTTGAAGAGGAGAGCAAAGCCTTGTGAGTTTTTCAACTGGTTGAAGTTGTAATTCTAATAAATTGCATAACATGCCTCTAAATGATGAATGAGTTATGAGTCAACCTATCACCATCTACCGAGTTCAAATTTTCTGTTACATTCTCCGTCTCATTATTTTGTTTTCTAGTCTTATGTTTTTTTTAGCAAACGACAAAAGAAATTTGGACTATAAATGAAAATTTCCAAGAAAAATATTTGTTACTCCCTCAGTTCTATAATAACTGTTTTTTTTTAAAAAAAATTGTTCTAATTTATTTGTCGTTCATAACTTTATAAGAGAATAAATTATTTATATATTTTTCTATATTACCCCTAAATTTTTTATTTTCAAAAATTTTCTCAGATTAATAGTTTTAATTTCCATTTCTAAGGGTAGTGATGAAATTTTCTACAAATTTTAATTCTTAAATGATACTCCCTCCGTTCCTTAATATAGGTTGTTTTAGAGAAATATTTTTGTTCTTAAATATAAGTAGTTTGAGAATTTCAAATAAGCATTAATTGCTTAGTTTCCAATATTACCCGAAGTAATAAATATAACTTTGGTTCTCTCAGTATTTTTTGCCCAATAAATAACACTCTTTTTCCAATACAAGGGCAATATAGATAATTGATAGTATTTTACAATTATTTCCTTAATACTTGTGCACACCTCTAAAATGACTTATACAGTATTAAGGAACGGAGGGAGTATTAAATGAGTTTCTTAATTCATGTGCATGATGCTAAAAAGACACTTATTATGAAATGGAAGTAATAATAGTTACTCCTTCCGTTAATTTCTTAATATAAGTCGTTTTAGAGAATTATTTTTGTTACTTAATATAATTTCGTTTGAGAATTTTAAACGGATAAGTATTATCTGACTGATACGTCGATGGAACATTGCATTAATGAGAAAGAAAAATGAACTGCAGATTTGAATATCAATTAATTAAATTCTTAGAGAGAGATTAGTGCATGTAAACATACCTCAAAAGAAATGAACAGCTTGAAACAAATTAGCTAGCTAGCTCCTTCTGAATAACAGTAGAAATTATGAACTTAGAGACCCCCTACAAGGCTACAACTAATAAGTAGAAGAGCAGGAATAAGAAATAAGAATTAGTTAAATATATATTTGCATGCATTTGCTAAATACCAACAGAAATCTGATTCAGATAGACATCTTGATAGCCATGCATTTGCCAGATGCATGTAAGCATGCATATATATATATAGAGAGAGAGAGAGTTAAAGACTTTTGCATGCAGCTAATATTTGGACAAATTAAACATTGGGTGTGTCAAGGGTTGACAAATATACTTATATACCGTATATGCTACAGGCATATATATATATGAGGATATACTCTTATTATACTCCTTCCGTTCCTTAATATAGGTCATTTTAGAAAAATATTTTTGTTCCTTAATATAAATCGTTTGAGAATTTCAAATAAGCATTAATTGCTTAGTTTCCAATATTACCCCAAGTATTAAATGTAACTTTGGTTCTCTCACTAATTTTTGTCCAATAAATAACAAACTCTTCTTCCAATACAAGGGCAATATAGACATTTGATATTATAATTAATGCTATACAATCATTACCTTAATACTTGTGCCTAAAACGACCTACATTAAAGAACGGATGGAGTACTAAGTTTTTCTTTTTCTATTTATTCTTTTAACTATGATGAACTTCATTTTTACCGTTCATTTCATTAGATTATACAAATATAGATATTCATATATAGATATTCACTCTGATTTATCAAAAGGTCAAGCTAAAATTTGGAAATTGATACGAGTTTAAAATTTGGAAATTAATGTTTTTACATGAAAAAAATAATGTTTGTTTTAAGTCTTTTTCGCATAGACTTGAGACCTACTCATTATTGAAAGAAATCATATGAAAATATCAAAACAAAAATTCATGTGAAAATATCAATTCTCTTAAAAAAATTGTCTAAAAGAGTCTCTCAAATAAAATAGCATCATCATATTGATTAAATATAATTTATTTGATTTGTTATATCGTAAAGCAGTATTTATCTTATTCATTATCACATCATTCGAAACACTATTTGAGATTTTTACAAACAAAAAAATAAATACTCATTGTTTAAAGTGTTTGTCACTATATGTTCCAACAACAAAATTTTCACTTTAGCAATATCATTTCTCAAAAATTTGATAAACCTAATATTATCCTTTTAATAAACTAGGAGTCCTGATATGTATTACAAAAATTAATTTTCAACTGAATTATAATTTTCAAAAAAAATTGATATACCTAATATATAATTACCCTTGTAATAAACTAAGAGTCTTACTATGTATCGCGAAAAATTTTAGTCGAATTATAATTGTGACGTATGTGCGTAAATGGGAATTAAGAATGACTCAAACTTAATTTATTTTATCTTAATTATCTTATCTTATTGCATAGACTTGCACTTTAATCGTAATTCAACTTCATCATATATTTATCAACGTGTATTTTATTTTTCATAAACTAATGAGACACGAAGTGCTGCCATAAACGAAAACTAAACGCGCGGCTATAATCGAAACTCGCAGAAAGGGAATTATAAAATGTTAACGCATCTAATTAAGAAATTTTAATTAAACTAAGAGAAGAAAGGCTCCATATATAGATTAAAAAATATAAATTAGGAGAAATAAAACTTCACAAGAAGGAGAAAATAAGAACAATAAAATGAAAGAACGTATGAAAAAAAACTTGATGAAGGGTCTCTTTAGTATAGATTTTGGACCCTCCCCATACCTAAAAAATATGGAGACTAAGGTTTTTTTGTAGAGAGGAGGAAAAAAAAAAAGAAATTTTAGGGAAGTAATCCAAAATCTTCTTAAAATTTTTACTTGTCAAAAAAATTAATACACCTAATATTACCCTTTTAATAAATTACAAGTTTAATTATATATTGCGAAAGTTTTAGTCGTTATAATTGTCAAAAAAATTGATATACCTAATAATATTACCCTTTTAATAAACTAAGAGTTTTTTGTGTATTGGAAGTTTTTAGTCCGATTATAATTGTGACGTAAGAGATTCAATCTTAATTTATTATATTTTATTTTATTTTATTACATAAGTCATAGACTTATACGTTGATCGTAAATCGTAATTCAACTTTATCACATATTTGTCGATATGTATTTTATTTTTTATAAACTAATGAGACGAAATGTTACCATAAACTGAAACTAAACGGCTATAATCGAAACCGGCAGAAGGGGAATTATAAAATATTAACGCATCTAATTAAGAAATTTTAATTTTGTTGATGAACCGAGACTTAAATTGTCGTTATATATTAAGAGAATATCCACCTTACTCTATTGTACGGTTCAACAAGTTCTCTTACCAATTACCATATAGTACAAAAGTGTTAATGTATATAACAAGAGAATAATTATTTAAAGATGACCTGTAAAATTAGTTTTTATATTATTTAATAATAACATGTCATATAAGAAGAAATTTAGGAAAAGATTAAAGAATTTGAAATGAATTATACTATATTGTTTAATTACTATTTATCAAGGTAAAACTGTTTAGTCAATTATATTTTATTTTAAATCTCTTAATCTTCTCCTAAATTTCCTACATAACATATTATTATTAGATAGTATAAAACAATAATTTTACCGATCATACTTATATAATTTATTCTCATATAGAACAAATATTGGATATAAATAACATATTGACACAGCGAAAGACGGTAAAGAGAATAGAAACAATCACAAAAATTGAATTTATAAACTTTACAATCACAGGAATTCACAAAGTACTGTGGGATAAATTGACTAAATATATAGCTAAGTATTTCATAAACCAAAATAATAACAATGAGAGTTGTCCCTAATTACATCAGCCTTGCACCATATTTATACTACTAAAAGGAATCGTAATCCTAAAAGGAAATAACAAATTTATTTGGAATTAAAATCTACCTAAAAAGATTCCTGATTACAATAGAATTGAAAAACTTCCTAAAATTACTAAATAATAATTAAAACTACCTTACTACTAATTAATAAGTAAAAATACATCAAATATTTAAATTGTCCATGTAATTAGGGACAACTTTCATTATTATTATTCTGATTTATGAAATACTTAGCTATTTATTCAATTTATACCACACTTTGTGAATTCCTGTGATTGTAAAGTTCATAGATTAAATTCCTGTGATTGTTTCTATTCTCTCTACCGTCTTTCGTTGTGTCAGTTGGTATTAAAGCCTGGGAATTAGCCCACGACAAGGACGATTCTACTGATTAAGCAAGAGACAACTCGGCCACTCCGATGTCAGTATGAAGGAGAATGATGTCGATCGAAACTGCTTAGCCGGGGATTGCAAGTAATCGTTCGTTCATCGTGGGGACTAGGTAAAACTAGTCGAATCTATCTTTTAATTTTTTGTAGATTCATAAAAAAAAGTCAATCTAGATTCGTGTTGCAAGAATGTCTAAATCTACAAAGGCAAGAATTGAACAAGTAAGGGGTTATGTTGACTTTCTTAAATATAAATGTGATTTGTTGGAGTATGAAACTTATGTACGTCATCGTAAACACTTGTTGCCCAAATATGATTTTTTTGGAGAAATTAGAAGAAGCATATTATAGACTTGACAAGTTGAAATATCGATATCAAGTTGAGAAAAGAAGAGCTAGAGAAGAACGTCAACCTCTGTCTGAATTCTTGTCTGAATTCTTGAAGATCAACCTCTGCTTCTTGATGTGGAGGTTCGTTGTCTGGCGTAGTTCTCTCTACAATCTCTTCTTCAGGCTCGACGATTTCATTTTCTGGGACTACGATCGTGGTGTTAAGCTCGACCACCTCGTTCGTAGTGTCTTGAGGCACAGTTTTGTCTAAGTCTGTTTCATCGAAGATGATGTGAATCGAGACTTCAAAACTTAGCGTCTTCTTGTTGAACACTCTATAAGCCTTACTGTCTGTGGCATATTCGAGAAAGATTCCTTCGTCTGACTTGGGTTAAAACTTAGTCAGATACTGTTTTCCATTGTTAAAAATATAGCATGCACAACCGAACACATGGAAGTAGATGACATTTGGTTTTCTTCCTCTCCATAGCTCGTAGGGAGTTTTCTTTAACGTAGAGTGCACAAGAGATCTGTTTTGAGTGTAGCATGCAATGTTAATAACTTCTGCCCAGAAGTATTTAGGCAGACCGGTTGTTGCTAGTAGAGTTCTTCCAGCTTCAATCAACGTTCTGTTCTTTCTTTCAGCTACTCCATTTTGCTGTGGAGTTCGTGGAGCTGAGAAGTTGTGACTGATGTCATTATCTGTGCAGAACTGATCCATCTCAGAGAAGTTGAATTCTCTACCATGATCACTCTTTATAGCCTTGATTTTCTCCCCTTTCTCGTTCATCACCAGTCTGAACATCTTGATGAGTTGGGAACTTGTTTCATCTTTTGAATTTAGAAAGAACACCCATGTAAATCTTGTATAGTCATCCACTACGACCAATGAGTATCTCTTCCCTCCAAGGCTCGTTGTTGAAGTTGGTCCAAATAGATCCATATGAAGTAGCTGTAGAGGCTTATCAATTGAGTTAATAGTTTTGCTTTTGAATGAGCTTCTAGTTTGTTTTCCAAGTTGACAGGCGTTGCATGGCCTTTCCTTGACAAAGCTAAGCTTGGATAAGCCATCTACTAGATCCTTGGAGGCTAGTTTTGACATGCTTTTGAAGTTGAGATGAGACAGCCTTTTATGCCATAACCAGCTCATTTCTTCAGAGACTTTAGCCAAAAAGCATATTGTCTCTTCAGAACTTAGTTGACCAAGATTTACAGTGTAGACATTTCCTTCTCCTGTTCCGGTCAACTTTATAGAAGAGGTCTTCAGATCTCTAACTTGACATTGATTGTTGAGAAAGGTAACTTGATGACCCTTGTCGCAGAGCTAACTTATGCTCAGAAGATTGTGTTTTAGTCCTTCCACATAGGCTACTTTGCTGAAGGATATTTCACCATTCCCAGCTAAGCCATAACCTCTTATCTTGCCAAAACCATTGTCTCCAAAGATGACTGTTGGACCATCTTTTTCTATGAAGTCGAATAGGAGGGCTTTGTTTCCAGTCACGTGTCATGAAAATCCACTGTTCAGGTACCAGGTTGTGATCGTGGAGCTCTGTTCCTGCAGTGAGGTTTAAGCTCTCATTTTGGTACCCATACTTGTATGGGTCCTACCTGGTTAGTACCCTTGGGGACCCAAATCTGCTTGACTTTGGGTTTAATATGCATAGGATTATTATAGCATACTGCAACTTTATGACCAAATTTATCACATACAAAACATCTATCATGATGCATGCGTGTGTATGGATTCTTTCTCCATTTGAACTTATGTGGATTTCTTGCAGTCTTTCCTTTATATTGATTCTTTTTTTTCCATGTATCCTTGTGATTCATGATTTGTGAAGAGTGTGACTTAACTCTACTATTCCCACCTTGTTGGTTCGTGGAGTTGATGTTGCTCGACTCTATGATCCTTCGAGGTTGGAGAATAGTGACTAAGTTACTCTTCTCTTTTCTAAACCCTAGGCCAACATGGGATCCGTTATGCTTTATAGCATAGATTGGATCAGAAGAGCAGGGGTGGACTGGTTCTTCCTTCTGTGAGAATTTCACAAATGAAATGCTTTTATTGAGGTTTAAAGCACTGTTGATGTTAGTTTTCTTTGATTTTTTCACATGCGATTTTGAGGTGGATTCCCCAAAACCTAGACCTGTTCTGTCAAATGCACTTCTCTGACTGGAGATCAGGGAGTCCATGGATGAAGATGATACATTCCACGTTAAGATTGTGACGCCCCCAAAATAGGTATACATCACCCATTCTGAGTCGCCAAATACATAGTACAGAAACAAATACAACTTCATTAATACAATTGTCGTGCAAAATACGACAACACATATGCTGTGAGTTTAAATACAAATATTGTCTAATAGACAGTATTCAAACTCAAAAGGAGTGTCCTCATTACAATTATTGATACACTATTTTACAAAAATAGTGAGGACTGCTAAAGCAACTGTCTAGGACCATCACTACCTATACTAGTTCTTGCTATATTCTCGCTTCTTGAGAAGAAAAATGGAACAAAAAGGAAAAGAGTGAGCTCAACTAGTCCTAGTAAAGAATATTATGACTAAGATAATGTACAATAAATTATCCTTAGTCCTCAATAGGGAAAAATTAGATAGAATATAATAGACAACAAGTTTTAGATCAACAACTGCAACGGAAACAACAATTCATTAGAAGAGTTAAGTAGAGAATGAAATCTAATATCATCAATGAATTTAAAATTCCATCATCAATATTTTATCCCTGTAACATCAATCAATATACATCTTGCATCAAATATTCATCTTTTCACTATGGGCCAAAGATATTTATTTGTATCACCAGTTGGTCATGTTCATCTCAACACCTATTCATCTTTGCACTACGGGCCAAAGATATTCATCAGGTAATCATTCATCTTTGCACTACATACCAAAGCTATTTATCAAGTATCACCATTAAAGACTAAGGATGATGAAAAATATTTTAGAGAACGAATCCAGTGAGATAAAAGGACAAAGATTAGAGATTCGTACTTTAGATAATTTAAGTTTAAAAATACTCCATAATAAACCATAATGGAGTAAAATTCAAGAATGAAGATCAAAACATGGATACAATCAAAGATAGTAACCATAATAGACATCTGGGACAAAGAAATAAAAATTTTATTTTTATGAATTGAATAGTCAGTATTTGTGAATAAAGGTCGATACGTGAATAGTGTCGTATATGTAAATAGTAACCCTGACACAAACAGGTAGAAATTCCACAATAAAATTCATATCAATATTTTGGCATAATGATATTGAAGAAAATAATATCATTTATGAATAAAATAACATCCCTCACCTCAAAAGAATAGATTCCTCATTTGAAATTTCGATATAGTCTTTGAAAGAAACTTCAGATCAGATAGCAACTCTCAAAGTATCTAATACTCAAAAAAATACGCTCGATAATATATAGAGAGAGAAAGCTTATGTTTCTGGTGTGATTTTTAATTCTAACCTAAGACCTATTGTAGAGGAAAATGCCGTAACGCCAAGCAAAAACTTAAACTGCAACACCGATGGCTTTTATTCATTATTATTCATGCCCACCACTTTTGAAATAAAATTTCAGCACATTTCTCACCAACCAAAAGTGGGGCCCACATATTCTAGAAATTTCTAAAATATTTTACCATTTAAATAATAATCAGCAAAATTTAATAATTCATAATAAATAACCCTTTTATTATAAAAATACGAATATTATGTCCATTCCATAGGAAATTAAATTCTCTACAACTTTGTAGATTTAAGTTTTTCCAAATTCCAAACGAAAAATGCCCAAAATCCACATACGGACGACTTTTAATACCTCCATTTCGACAAAATACTTATAAAATACCTCAGCATTAATTCCTTCATTTATATCCATACAAGATAAATATTTCCCTATCCATCCACATAAAATAAATATTTCTTTATCATATAAATTAATAATTAATTATTTACAAATAATATTACAGAATCACAATTATGACAACCAGGTCGTTCCCAGGAAAGAGGGGGCTCTCCGATAAGGATTTCTCTTTACTAGCGCGCAATTAGGTGACCAAACTCCTTTCCTAGACAGAACTTCCTTAAACATTGCCAATAAGGCTATCTAATAATATTATTCAAATAATATGAATTATTGATCTGATAATAGGAAATATTGTGCAATGACAATTATTGAAACAATAATAATATAAAATATCAACGCATCAATTATTGAATCAATAAAATAAAATATTGAACAGTAATTACTGTAACAATTATTGAGTAGTGTCTTCTTACGTAAGAATCAATAATTCGAAAATATTTTGCAATACTGCTGTATCTCTTTATGCAACCACGCATATTACATCAGTATTTTAACCACCGTGTAATCTAACAATGTTACTTGATAAGAATAATTACGCCGTTATTTATAAAAACTTAAACTTGTCATTTTCTTCATCCAAATAGTTTTTTTAGTTATGGGGCCCATAAATGGTCGCTACTATCGCATTTAATATTCTCCAAACAACAAGAATATTCCACGACTAAACGAATATTCCCCGACAAAATGAATATTTTATAACCACTTGCTTATTTTGCAAAATTTGCACATTTCACCCATAACCAAAACATTATATCAAATTAACTCCTTATTATTTCAAGATAATGAATAGAGAAAATTTAATTTTATTTATAACAAGTTGGGGTCTTACAACCTCCCCTCCTTATGAAATTTCGTTCTCAAAATTGACGTACGTACCTGGTGTTTCGAAAAGGTGAGGGTACCTCGCTTTCATTTTTGATTCCAACTCCCAGGTCATTTCTTCAATAGCATGGTTCCTCCACAAAACCTTAACTTGTGGTATAACCTTTATTCGTAGGATATGCTCTTTCCTATCCAAGATCTTGACAGGTACCTTCTTGTACGTTAAATCTTCGACTATTTCGTCTGGTTCTAACGCAATAATGTGGTTTGGGTCTTTCACATATTTACGAAGCACTATATGAAAAACATTATGAACACGAGACATGCTTGGAGGTAATGCGAGTCTATAGTCCACATTTCATATTCGGTCAAGAATCTCAAATGGACCAACAAATCGTGGATTGAGCTTTCCTCTCTTCCCGAATCTTGTAACTCCCTTCCATGGAGCAATACATAACAGTACACGATCTCCAATATTAAATTCCACGTCCTTTCGATGAAGATCAACATAAATCTTTTGTCGATCTTGTGATGTCTTTAAACGTTGCCGGATCATTTGAATCTTTTTCGTAGTCATGCGTACTAATTCTGGTCCCAACATCGTTGCTTCACCCACCTCGTCCCAACATACTGGAGAGTGAAACCTTCATCCATATAATGCTTCGAATAGAGCCATGTCTATATTTGTTTGATAACTGTTGTTATAGGAGAATTCCACCAATGGTAAGTACTTATCCCAACTCCCTTTGAAATCTAGGACATAGAGTCTTAATATATCTTTAAGAGTTTGAATAGTCCTTTCTGATTGCCCATCCATTTGAGGATGGTATATCGAACTGAATCGTAAATCCGTGCCCATAGCTTTCTGCAAACTAAACCCAAAATCGTGAAGTGAATCTTGGGTTACGATCCGAAACTATGGATACTGGCATGCCATGCAATTTCACAATCTCATTTACGTGCATACGAGCTAGACGTTCAAGGGAATAAGTCTCACGTATAGGCAAGAAATGAGCAGACTTGGTTAATCTATCAACAATAACCCAAATCGCATTTATACCTTGAGAAACCTTGGGAAGACCCGTAACGAAATCCATAGTAATGTGTTCCCACTTCCATTTTGAAATCTCAAGTGGTTGCAATGGACCCTTTAGCACTTGATGCTCCGCCTTTACACGTTGACAAGTTAAACACCTCGAGATAAACTCTGCGACCTCTCTCTTCATATTTCTCCACCAAAATGTATGTCAAGATCATGATACATTTTGGTACTCCCAGGATGGATTGCAAATGGTGTGTTGTGTGCCTCCATCATGATTCTATGCCTTAAGTAAGAATCGTTAGGAATGCAAAGTCTGGAGTTGACTCAAAGTATTCCTTATTTATCGATTCTTGCTTCAAGAATAACACCTTCTTGTACTTTCTTCTTCATACATATCATCTCTGGATCTGTGGCTTAAGCAACTTTAACTTTATCGATTAAAGTCGGTTCTACTCGTATGTTTGATATCATCACGTGGGTACTTGGAGCCTTTACATCTATCTCCATCCTTTGCAAGTCATACAAAATAGGCCTTTGTGTTAACAACATTGCACTCATACTCGCATATGATCTTCTACTCAATGCGTCAACTACAACGTTTACTTTTCCAGGATGATATTGAATGCTATGGTCGTAATCTTTCAACAGTTCGAGCCAACGTCGTTGCCGCATGTTGAGTTCCTTTTGGGTGAAGAAATATTTAAGGCTTTTATGATCCATATAAATCTCCACTTTCTCCCCATACAGGTAGTGTCTCCAAATTTTCAATGCAAAAACGACTGCTGCCAACTCCAGATCATGAGTAGGATAATTCCTCTCATATTCTTTGAGTTGTCACGAGGTATAGGCTATAACTTTCCCATGTTGCATGAGAAAACATCCTAACCCTTTGCATGAAACATCGCTGTAGATAACAAATCCATCCGAACCAGATGGTATTGTTAGAATAGGTGCCGAAATGAGTCTCCTCTTGAGCTCTTGGAAACTCTTCTCGCATTCCTCGCTTCATACGAATTTTATATCTTTCCGAGTCAGCTGAGTTAACGGAGTAGCAATTCGAGAAAATCCTTCCACGAATCTCCGATAATAACCAGCTAAGCCCAGAAAGCTACGTACTTCGGTCACCGACTTCGGTTGCTCCCAACTTTTTATTGCTTCAATCTTTACCAGGTCAACAGATACTCCATGTTTTGACACCACGTGCCCAAGGAATGCTACTTCCTTAAGCCAGAACTCCCATTTCTTTATCTTGGAATATAACTTGTTATCACGAAGCCTTTGAAGTACCAGCTTCAAATGGTGCTCATGATCTTCACAAATTTTGGAATAGATGAGGATTTCATCAATAAAGACAACAACGAACTGATCCAAATATTCCCGCAATACACGGTTCATCATATCCATGAAAGCAGCAGGAGCATTAGTCGATCCAAAAGACATGACTAAGAATTCATAATGCCCGTACCGAGTTCTGAAGACAGTCTTTGGAATATCCTCAGTTTTAATCTTCAGCTGATGATATCCAGAACGAAGATCGATCTTTGAAAAAAATTGTGCTCCTTGCAACTGGTTGAAGAGGTCATCAATGCGAGGTAGGGGTTACCTATTCTTGATGGTGACATAGTTCAATTCCGATAGTCAATACAAAGTCGCATACTCCCATCTTTCTTCTTTACAAATAAAACAGGAGCACCCCAAGGAGATGTACTTGGACGAATGAAACCGATGTCTAACAATTCATGTAGTTGGACTTTTAACTCCTGAAGTTCAATAGGAGCCATTCGATATGGGGTTTTAGAAATGGGCTTTGTACCGGTTTAAGATCAATAAAGAATTTAGCTTCACATTTTGGGGGTAGACCAAGAAGTTCTTCAGGAAATACGTCAGGAATTTCACTAACAACAGAAATATTATTCAAATCTGACGTGTTTTTGTTCAAGTCCATAACATAGGCTAAGAAAGCTTGACATTCATTTTTTAATAAACGAATGACTTTATGGCTTGATATGACAGTGATTGACTTTAGTGGTTTGGTTGCTTGAATTCGCATAACAGGTTGGTTAGGAATATGAAAACTAACAACTTACGAAAACAATCAATTTTAGCATGATGAGTGGTTAACCAATCAATCCCTAAAATCACATCAAATGCAAGTATCTTTAAAGAGATAAGATCAACAGGTAATGTGATGGTGCCAACTTGGATCAAGCAAGATTTATAAATAGTGGATGTAATGAAAGTTTCTCCTAACGGAGTCTCCATAGATAAGTCAAAGTATAATTTCTTCAGAGTCAAGTGTAAACGTTGAGCACAAGCAGCAGAGATAAAAAAATGGGTAGAACCGGTATCTACTAAGGTATAAATTTCACAAGAGTTCAAGATTATCTTACCCATGTTCACCTCATTCGGGTTTCTCGCATTTTGGCCAGTCACGACAAACGCCCTCATTTGAACCACCGACTTTGTTTTCTCCGTAGTCGCATTCGGTGTCGTCGTCCCAACTGAACTTGACTTCTCTATCGGACAAAACTAGGCTATATGACCGTCTTTTCCATAACTGAAACACACCTTGGAAGGCTGTGAATAGTTTGGACTTATGTGTCTCTCTTCTCCGCATCTGTAACATCTAACTGGAGGTCGTTCTCCTCCCCTAGAATTTGTTGTTGGTGCTGGTACTGCTGCTGATGTTTTCCCGTCATTGTTGAATCTCCTCTTTTTGAAATTTCCACTTGACTCATCTCTCCTATTATCAGGGCTATGATTACCACCCGAGTGGTTACCGCTTTTTCCGTATTTTTCCCTCCTTGCTAGTTATCATCGCTCCGATGACTGCTGTCACCGGTATGACCCTGGTTGTGGTCTCTCGGTTGAAGATACTCATTATCTCGCTCTAATTATCGAGCCCTGTTGACAACATCTGAATACAGAGAAAATTTGTGAGAGATAAGGTATTGACGAATCTCGGGTTTTAGACCTCTCAGAAACATTCGCGTCATACTTTCCTCATTCTCTACCAAATGAGGTGCAAACCTAGATAACTCCGCGAACTTCGCCTCCTACTGGGACACCGTCATGTTGTTCTATTCCAGTCTAATAAACTCTACCTCCTTTATATGATAAATACTTTCAGGAAAGTACTTGTCATTGAACAGTTTCTGAAATCTTTCCTAAGACATGTTGAGTGCGGTTGGCTGAGTACGCTTCACAGATTCCCATCAGTAATCTTCCTCACCACGGAACATAAAGGTGGCGAATGGAACCTTCTGTTCTTCCGTGCATCCCAAGACATCGAATATCTTGGTAATTTGCTTGACCCACGTTTCCGCCTTAATCGGATCCGGCTTTCCTCATAATTCTGGTGGTCCCAACTCCTTGAACTACTTAGCTATGACAAACCGCGCGTTGTTATCATTTCCACCCGTATTTTGTACATGTGTCTCCCTCGTCTGATTTTGCATGAACTGCAAAAAGCTTCTAAACATCCCATCATTCATCGTTTGTTCAGTAGTGTTGTTTGCAGGAGGAATATTGACTTCCTGTTGCACGTTCTCCTGGTTGGTGATTGAAGGTTGTTCCACGGTCTCATACACTCCATTGTTAACGTTCTCAGCTGCCATTCTTAAAAACTGCCATAAAACAAGGTTTAATTAAACCAATTAACATATCACATAATATCCCTATATTATGACCGACCAACAAATAAGCTTAGGTAGGACACACTAGCGAAGGATTTACTTGTGACGCCCCCAAAATAGGTATACAACACCCATTCTGAGTCGCCAAATACATGGTACAGAAAGCAATTATAACTTCAATAATACAATTGTCGTGCAAATACGACAACACATACTGTGAGTTTAAATATAAATATTGTCTTCTAGACAATATCAACACTCAAATAAGTCCTCATTACAATTATTCATACACTATTTTACATAAATAGTGAGGACTGCTAAAACATCTTTCTAGAACCATCACTCCATACCCCGACTCGATCCTGTTATGTTCTCACCTCCTGAGAAGAAAAATGGAACAAAAAGGAAAAGGGTGAGCTCAACTAGCCCAGTAAAGAATATTATGACTAAGATAATATACAACAAATTATCATTAGATCAACAACTGCAGCGGAAACAACAATTCATTAGAAGAGTCACGTAGATAATGAATTCTACTATCTTCTAAGATTTAAAGTATTTTATCCCTGTAACAATAATCAGTATACATCTTTAATCAAATATTCATCTTTGCACTATAGGCCAAAGATATTCATTTGTATCACCAGTTAGTCATGTTCATCTCAACACCTGTTCATCTTTGCACTACGTACGGGCCAAAGATATTCATCAGTTAATCATTCATCTTTGGACTAAAGGCCAAAGATATTCGGCAATATCATCATTTAAGACTGAGGATGATGAAAAATACTTTAAAGAAAACGAATCCAGTGAGACAGAAGGACAAATATTAGGAATTCGTATAACAGTTTATCCAAGATCAATAATACTTCATAATAATCAATTGTGAAGCAGAATTCAAAAATAACGATCAAAACATGGATACAATCAAAGATAGTAGCCAGAATAGACATCTTGGATAAAAAGGAAAATTTTCATTTTTTGGTGAATAGTGTCGTATACGTGAATAGTGCTGTATACATGAATAGTAACCCCGACACAAAAAGTTCTAAATTTGATTAAAAAGTTCAAACTAATATTTTGGCATAATGATATTGAAGAAAAAAAATTATCATTTCGAAAGAAAATAACATCCCTTACCTCAAAATAACGGTACTTCTGATCGGAATATCAGATAGAAAGTCGAAGGAAACTTCAGACCCAACAAAGAACTCTCAAAGTATCAAAATACTCACAAAAATACGCCAATAATCTAGAGAGAAAGAAAACTTATTTTTCGGTGTGATTTTCACTTCTAACCTAAGCGCTATTTATAGGAAAATCTTTGAAACGCCATAGGAGACTAAAATAATAAAATATTATTTTTTTTCTTCTTCCATGCCAACCTTCACCAACCAAGCCACCAAAGCAGACCATCTAGAAGAAAATTCAAAGACCCCACATGTTTATAACATAAGTGGGTCCCACCCATAATTTAATAAAAATCATTTTATTTTCCGAAACTTGAAGAATTCATAGAAAATAGCCCGCTTATCGAAAATACGAATTTTATGTCCATTCCACACTTAAATCAATTTCTACAACTTTGTAACTTTAAGTTTTTCCAAATTCCAAACCAAAATATCCGAAATCCATAAACGGATGATTTTAATTTCTCCATTAACAAAATATCGATAAAATACCTCAAAGATTAATTCCTTCATTTATAACCACATAAATAAATCCATCATTTATATCCACATCAAATAAATATTTTCTTATCATATAAATCAATAATTAATTATTTACAAATAATATTACGTAATCACAATTATGATAACGGTGCCGTTCCGAGAAAGAGGGGCTTTCAATAAGGATTTCTCCTCATCAAGCGTAGCAATTAGGTGACCAAACCTCTCCTCGATGTGAACTTTTAGACATTGCCAATAATGCTATCTAATAATATTATTCAAATAATATGAATTATTAATCGATAATGGGAAATACGTGCGGTGACAATTATTGAAACAACAATAATATAAACTATCAACGCAACAATTATTGAATCAATACAATACAATATTGAACAGTAACTACTATAACAATTATTTAGTAGTGCCTTCTTACGTAAGAATCAATAATTCAACTATCTTTATGTGCAATACTGCGTAATTCTTCGCAGAATCTACGATATTCATCGTATTTTAACCCACGTGTATTCCAACAATTGTTTATGGTAATAATTACGCCGTTATTTATAAAAACTCAAACTTTGTCATTTTCTTCATCCAACCGTTTTCTGTTATGGGGCCCGCAATTGACTACGCCGTCATACGGATATTCTCGACAAAAAGAATATTTCACGACCAAACGAATATTTCCCGACAAAAGGAATATTTTATAACCACTTGCTTATTTTGTAAAATTTGCACATTTCACCCATAACCAAAGCATTATATCAAATTAACACCTTATTAATTTAGAATAATGAATAGAAAAAATTCAATTTTATTTATAATAAGTTGGGGTCTTACATTACTCGTCTCACCCCTCCTAGTTCTATTCCCCGATCTCCGCCAGAGACCATATCCCTAAGCTCTGATACCAACTATAACGCCCCCAAAATAGGTATACATTACCCATTTTGAGCCGCCAAATACATGGTACAGAAACAAATACAACTTCATTAATACAATTGTCGTGCAAAATACGAGAACACATATACTGTGAGTTTAAATACAAATATTGTCTAATAGACAGTATTCAAACTCAAAAGGAGTGTCCTCATTACAATTATTGATACACTATTTTACAAAAATAGTGAGGACTGCTAAAACAACTGTCTAGGACCATCACTCTATACCCCGACTGGTTCTTACTATATTCTCGCTTCCTGAGAAGAAAATGGAACAAAAAGGAAAAGGGTTAGCTCAACTAGCTCAATAAAGAATATTATGACTAAGATAATGTGTAAAAAATTATCCTTAGTCCTCAACAGGGAAAAATATGATAGAATATAATAGGCAACAAGTTTTAGATCAACAACTGCAGTGGAAACAACAATAAATTAGAAGAGTTACGTAGATAATGAAATTTATTATCATCTATGAATTTAAAATTCCATCATCAATATTTTACCCCTGTAGCATCAATCAATATACATCTTGCATCAAGTATTCATCTTTGCACTACGGGCCAAAGATATTCATTTGTATATGACCGGTTGGTGGGTATGTTCATCTCAACACTGCTCATCTTTACACTGTGCCAAAGATATTCATCAGGTAATCATTCATCTTTACACTACAGGCCAAAGATATTCATCAAGTATCACCATTAAAGATTGAGGATGATGAAAAACATTTTAGAGAACGAATCCAGTGAGATAAAAGGACAAAGATTATAGATTCGTACTTTAGATAATTCAAGTTTAAAAATACTCCATAATAAACCATAATTGAGTAAATTCAAGAATGAAGATCAAAACATGGATACAATCAAAGATAGTAACTATAATAGACATCTGGGACAAAGAAGAGAAAATTTCATTTTTCGGTGAATAGTGTCGTATTTATGAATAGTGTCGTATACATGAATAGTAACCCCGACACAAAAAGGTAAAAATTCCATAATAAAATTCATATCAATATTTTGGCATAATGATATTGAAGAAAATAATATCATTTACGAAGAAAATAACATCCCTTACCTCAAGACAATAGTATTCCCAGCTGAAATTTCGGATATAATGCTGAAAGAAATTTGTACTGAATAGCAACTCTCAAAGTATCTAAATACTCACAAAAATACGCTCGATAATATATATAGAGAGAAATCTTATGTTTCTGGTGTGATTTTCAATTCTAACCTAAGCACCTATTTATAGGAAAATGCCAAAACGTCGAGGAAAGGCATTTAACTGCTACACGATAACTTTTTACTCATTACTATTCATGCCCACCACTTTTGAAATAAAATTTTAGCACATTTCTCACCAACCAAAAGTGGGGCCCACCTATTCTAGAAATTTCTAAAATATTTTGCCATTTAAACAATAATCAGAAACTTCAATAATTCATAATAAATAGCCCTTTTATCAGAAAAATATGAATTTTATGTCCATTCCATACGAAATTAAATTCTCTAAAACGTTTTAGATTTATATTTTTTTTAAATTCCAAACGAAAAATGCCCGAAATCCACATACGGACGATTTTTAATACCTCTATTCCAATAAAATACTGATAAAACACCTCAGCATTAATTCCTTCATTTATATCCGCACAAGATAAATATTTCCCTATCCATCCACATAAAATAAATATTTCTTTATCATATAAATCAATAATTAATTATTCACAAATAATATTACAGAATCATAATTATGACAAACCGTGTCGTTCCTGAGGAAAGAGGGGCTTCGATAAGAATTTCTCTCATCTTGGCGCACAATTAGGTGACCAAACACCTTTCCTAGATAGAACTTCCTTAGACATTGCCAATAATGCTATCTAATAATATTATTCAAATAATATAAATTATTAATCTGATAATAAGAAATACTGTGCAATGACAATTATTGAAACAATAAGAATATAAAATATCAACGCAGCAATTATTGAATCAATAAAATAAAATATTGAGCAATAATTACAAAGAAAAATTATTGACTAAAGTGTCTTCACGTAAGAATCAATAATTCAAAAATATCAGGCAATACTGCGTGCCATTTGTGCAACCACACGACATCGTATTTTAACCACCGTGTAATCCAACAATGTTAATTGGTAACAATTACGCCGTTATTTATAAAAACTTAAACTTTTCATTTTTTCACACCGACCGCTTTTTCAGTTATGGGGCCATTAAATGGTCTGCGATTGTCGCATTTAATATTCCCCGACAACAAGAATATTCCACGACCAAACGAATATTCACCGAAAAATAAATATTTTATAACCATTTGCTTATTTTGCAAAATTTGCATATTTCACCCATAACCAAAGCATTATATCAAATTAACTCCTTATTATTTTAAGATAATGAATAGAGGAAATTTAATTTTATTTATAATAAGTTGGGGTCTTACAAAGATTGTATTTTCTAGTTCATCAATCTTAGAGGTTAGATTTGACTCTCTTTGTGCATTAAGTTCATTGGTCTGTTTTAAGAGTTTATTTTCCGCTTCAAATTTTTCGAGAGAGTTAGCACTTTGAAGAGTTGTTTGTAGTTCTTCCTGAATCTATTCTTTCTCTTTTTGAAGAAGAGAATAATCTGTAGACAAAACTCTGAACCATTTCATGTATTGATGCAGATCAGATGTTATGTTGTGTAGTGCAGTTCTTAAATAATCAATATCTACATCAGGAGAGTTAAATTCAAATACCTCATCAATACTTACTTCAGTATTTTCAGTGCTTTTTTTATCCTTTGCATTTTTGGCTATTAGACATAGATTTGCTACTTGAGGATCTTCATCATCTCCAGACTCAGGAGTTGTGTCGTTGTCTGAGTCACTCCATGATCCTCCGGCCACAAGACCTTTGTCTTTCTTCTGGAGCCTCTTGTTGCCTTTGAATTCTTTCTTTGAATTTGATTTTCTCTTTAGTTCTTTTCTAAGAGGCTTGTTACAGTTTGCAATGAAATGGCCTGGCTTCTTGCAGTTATAGCATAAGTCATTTATCTGCTCCTGGTTGTTGTTGTTGTTGAATCTCTTAGGTTTGCTGCTGCTGCCTTTACGCATGAACCTCTTGAGTCTTCTTACTAGCATTGCAATATCCTCGTCATCATCTTCCTCAGAGTTAGAGTCATTTTCAATGTTAGCTTTGGAGATGGTATCTATTACTTTGAGAGCAGCTCCTTTGTCCTTCTTTCTTCCTTCAGATAAAGTCTTTGCTCGTTGAGTCAGCTCCAGTTCATAGGTAAGAAGGTTTCCATAGAGTTGTTGAACAATCATTTAATGGAGATTCTTTGATTCTCTGATGGCAGTGGTTTTGGCATCCCACTTGCTTGGTAAAGCTCTCATGAATTTTATGATCATATTTTTGTTTGGATAGATCTTTCCAAAAGCTCGAAGAGAGTTGAGCAGAACATTGAATCTTTCATAAGTTAAAGTGACATTTTCCCCTGGAATATGGGCAAACATTTCATATTGTTGAGTCAAAAGGAATTGTTTGTTTTCTCTAACTTCTTAAGTTCCTTCGTGCATAATGAGCAATGTTTCCCATACTTCCTTGGCAATTTTGTTGTTGACTACATTCTCGAACAGATCATCTTCTAAGGACTGGAATAGAATGTTCTTGGCCTTTTTGTCGAGTTAGATAACTTTCTTTTCGTTGTCAGTCCACTCAATTTTAACCTTAAATTGAACTATGTTTGGAACTCAGCTTTCTTTGTTGGAATGTAGGGCCCATTCATGAAAGTTTTAAATAGCTCTTCATCTATTGAGTCCATGTATGCTTGCATATGAACTTTCCAGTTAACAAAATTATCTTTGTTGCACATTGGTGGCTTACTGCCTCCTCCTATCTTTGATTTGCTTATCAGATGTGCCATTAGATCTACTCAAGCTTTGTAGGCTGATTGACAGAACCCGCTCTGATACCAATTGTTAGTTCCCAGATGCGGCACAATAGTTATCTAGAAGTGGGGTTGAATAGATATTTTAAAAATTCTTTTTCAAAATTCTTTGTCAGATATTGTTAATCAATTTCAGCGAAATATGTGATTTGTTTGTTCCCCTTTAAGATGAACAGAGTTAATAGTTAACAGGCAGTTATAGCAAGTATAGCAGTTAAAGCAAGAATATAAAAGACATAGAGAATTTAAGTGGTTCAGAGCACTCAAGGCTCCTAGTCCACTCTTCTACTCCTTGAGTAGGAAATCCACTAAGGATGTTTTTACAGTCTTTGAATCACTTAGATTTTTTTAAGACCAGCAGTCTTGGAACTTCTTAGTTAAGTTAGAACTCTTCAAGTTCAGCAGACTTGGAACTTCTTAGTTAATTTAGAACTCTTCAATTCCAACAGACTTGGAACTTCTTACTTCACTTAATGATAGTTGAGTTCTTGAATGGTGCTTTACTCGATTCTTAATTAAGCTTGTGTTCGAAAGAACTGAGTAGCTGAGCAAGCTTTCTTTACAGATCGTAAAGTTGAGCATTGAGTGTTCTTCAGCTTTTTGTTGTGTGCTTGCTTGATCCTTGCATCTGTATGTGATTTGCATATAAGGTGCCTTTGAAATATGTCTGTTTAAAAGCATCCGTTGAAGCATTGATTGTATTTGACATTTCTGAGCACTGATGGTGACTTCTTGAAATCTTACATCGGTAAATTGCCCGCCCACCTGACACAAAGCAGACTGTTATCTCACCTAACACCTGAAAAGGTGTTTTCATCTGACATGTAGTACATTCCTTAGCTTCTTCAATACATTTCTTTGTTATATACTAAGGATGAGTGCTATGTCATTGGGATTCTCGAGAGTCTTAACGTCTATAATCCTTTCCACATTTCTTGTAATTTATGCTTCAATAAATGGAGAAAGATCGACGCTTCTGATGCAGACAAATGATGCACTACGATCATGATCATGGTGTCTTGCCATATTAGCTTCATCTGGACTGATAGAGGAGAACACTACGATTTCTCTTAAGCACTGGTAGACTACGATCTTTGCTTGCTTGATTTGTAAACTCTACGCTTCTGAGAGCACACTACGATTCTTGAGTTTGCTCGGCAGATGTTTGGACCACTCTACGATACTAATAGAGGCCCTCCAAAGCAGACAGACTACGATTATCGTTACTCTACGATTCTGCCTTGGCTTCTACAATCTCTTGGTTGGCTCGATAGACTACGATTCTGTTGAAGACTATCTATTACATCTCAAAAGATAGATCAACCTAATATCTTTAATCTTTTCTTCTAAACATTCATTTACATAATGATAAACATTAAAGCACGGATAAACCTAATAATTTTGATCTATCACTAAGTCCTTGTATATGTATTCCTTGAATGACTTTACATATAAGCATGATTATTTACTTTAAACATCAAATTTAAATTATGCAATTTTCCAACAGAGTTATTTGACAAAATTCAATATAATTTATGTTTTGGTATTTATGGACAATTTAAATATTTGATGTATTTTTACTTATTAATTAGTAGTAAGGTAGTTTTAATCATTATTTAATAATTTTAGGAATTTTTTCAATTCTATTGTAATTAAAAATCTTTTTAGGTAGATTTTGATTCCAAATCAATTTGTTATTTTCTTTTAGGATTAGGATTCCTTTTAGTAGTGTTGACTTAGTCATATTCCATCCTTAAATTTTGATGATGAATTGTTCATATACTAAATTATTTTATGGCATTTCATGTGACGCCCCCAAAATAGGTATACATTACCCATTCCGAGTCGCCAGATATCACATTATAAAAATCAAATACAAACTTCATTTATACAACTGTTGAACTGTCGTATAGAATACGACCATAGTTAACTGTGAGTTTATTACAATATTATCTCATAGACAGTATCCAAACTCAAATTATTACAATGCCATATAAAATACAGTAGCAAATATTTTAAGACCCCAAAGAAGAACGAGAAGATTACTATCTTGTTCATTCTAATGAGGTGCACTTTTGACGCTTCCAAAGTTGGGTTCTCATCACCCTATTGTTGTTCGCCAAAATCAATTATTAAGTGACGTATAAAATACGACACACACATCTTAGGTCCTCAATACAATTATCTCCATACTATTTAGGGAAAACCTCAACAGCTATAGACCACCGTTCTATTCCCCTGTTATCCCCACTCGACCTAGCTACACTCTTATTACCTGAAAGGAATTGTGAAGCAAAAGGGTGAGCACTACTAGCCCAGTAAAGAATATCATGACTAAAGATAACTACATTATCAATAGCTTTCATCAATAATAAATCAGAGATTTAGAACATATGGTAGATGATAAAACTTTTCAACCATAGTTGTAGCGGAACGAGCAATCCATTAGAAGAGTCAAATAGACCATCAGATCTATTATCTTCTCTATGTTAAAAGTTCACCGATAATGTTTTATCCATGTAACATCAAACAACAATTCCTATCCACAACCATATGAATAACTCATAATCATAATTGTGATTCTAAATTTCATTTTCGCACCCAGGACGAAGATAATTTTAATCACCTATCTTCACCTGAAACATCAAAAATCATGGTTATACCAAATCACAATTCCTGCTCATAATCATACTAATTAAATTCATCTTTGCACTACGGCCAAAGATATACAACTGTAAAACCAATAATGCTGTGACTTAGCTTAATAAATAATCCACATCATCGAATCACCCCTGCACTACGGCCAAGGATATTCGTTAATATCACATCCATGAATTATCCATGCACTACAGCCAAGGATATTCATTATTATCACATCCATGAATTAATATTTTATTGTTGAGACTCAGCTCAATAATTAATCCACATGATCGAATCATCCCTACACTACAGGCCAAGGATATTCTTTAGTATCACGACCACGAATTATCCATGCACTACGTGTCAAAGATAATCGTGTTTTCATCAACGGTCCTGATCATGCCATAAAACAATTCATCTTTGCACCCTTGGCCGAAGAGAATCCATAGCCATAATCATACCAAAAACTATCCATCAATGCACTACGGGCCAATGAGGACTTTTTCCATATCATTTGTAACATTACGGTCATGATTATACTGAATAATCCGTGGTCATAATCATACCAAGTCCATCTATGCACTACAGGCCACAGTTGAGTTTCAATATAATATAAGCATGAGGATGATGTCAATGACATAAAGAATCAATCAAATGAGATAAAGAATAAATATTAAATTTTTATAATACAATTTATCCAGCGTTCAATAATAACCAAATGTTATCAATCACTTAATAATCTCATAATCTATTGTCATTAATAATATTTTAGTCATTTCTTAAACTTATAAACAATTTATTTCAATTGTTTACACTTTATCAAATAATGCATTTAATCATTCAAAAATATCATACTCATAAGATTTAATCACCAATGATCAAATCCCTCATCAAAAATATGCATATACTCTATATAGAATTTCCAAGCCATAAAATTCTATTTTCCAATTTTGATACTTCACATAACATATTTAATTCATATATTCGTAACTAAACTATTTTCATGAAAAATACCAAATCAGACCTAAAAATATTTCTTTTCTAGGATTTAGCAGAATATAGTCCCATAATGAACATATATTTTTCTTGGAATTTTTAAAATTCATTTACTATTTTTCAAAAATCAATTTCTAATTAATTTCTTAAGAAATTAGCTACCTCAAGGTTAACTCCAGAAATTCCCAAATCTTGGCAGGATCTTACACATGTTAACGTGAGTTTCCAGTTTAAATTGCATGGTCATCGGAGTTATAGAACTCCGGTTATAGCATTTTTCGTCGAAAAAACCTAAATATTGAAATAGTCATAACTTGCTCATTTTAAGTCGAAATGAGCTCATTTTTGGACAGGAGGTACTTTATACCATATATTTTCATGTCCCAAAAGGTCGGAATTTTTCTCACAAATTAAGTGGCCAAAACAGCCCTTTTAATTTCTAGATAGTAGCTTTTTTCAATTTTTGCGGCTTTTGACTCCTTTGTTAAAATTAGTCCACACGAAAATCTACAACACCTTTTACAGTGATTCCACTTGGATAAGTTACAAAACTCATAGATCTAACTCTAGAACTTGACCTCACTCAAAAATTCGAAATATAATAGGAGATATGGTCAATTGAATTTCATGTTTCGTTTTCACCAAAATTTGATTTTTAACTCTTTGTGATTTCTAAGAAACTTTCATGTTTTCACATAATAACCAACATAACTCATCATAACACTTACTAATACTCAAAACATATGAGGACATCATGTATACAGATCATTTCCACAATCTAATAAGGAATGAATACAAAGGATCATTCACCATGCATGTGGTAATCCACATAGACAGGTTATTCTAACAGAATAATAAAGAATGGAATAACAGGAGAAATCACCATGCATGCGATAGATCGCACCTGCTGTGAGTTATTCTCAATGAGAATAATAAATAATAGAACCAGTCAAAGCGTAATACGCCTGAAGCTGTGATATTCTAACATAATAATAAAGAATGGAATAACAATGTAAATCACCATGCATGCGATGCAGAACACACAATAAAAGTTATTCAGCAGAATAATGAATAATGGAACCGATTCAGGCAAAATTCGCACCAATGGATATTAAGCAAAGAATAAAGAATGGAATAACAACAGAATTCACCAGGTATACGCTAATCCATGTATACAGGTTATTCCAACAGAATAATAAAGAATGGAATAACAACGAAATTCACGTGTATACTCAGAATCGCGTGATACAAAGTTATTCCAATGAACAATAATTAATGGAACAGGTCAGAGGCGTAAATGCGACCGACCGGAGGATATTCCGGAGAATATTAAAGAACGGAATAATAGAAGAATTTCACTATGTATGCGGTACTTCGCATAAACAGGTTATTTCAACATAATAATAAAGAATGAAATAACAGAAGTTCTCTTCATGAATACGAAAGAAATAATACCCATTACGAGTACAACAAATAATATCCCTTACCTTTGAAAGAAGAGTAATTCAATGGTGGTAGGCGATGATATACTCGAAGAAAACTTGTACTACGCTCAAAGCTTTCTTAAACTCTAAATAAATACGCTCAAGATTATAGAAGAAGAATTCTCTCTATAGTTTCTCTCTCTAGAGTTTCAATGAATTCGTAAGAAATAATGAATGAATGAGCTTCTATTTATAGAAGAATGGACTGCATAGTAACTAATTCATGAACGGTCCAGATTGATTTTGTAAGACCCCAGCTTTTATAAATAAAGATGAATTTTTTTTATAAATATTATTTTTGAATATTATGGAATAAATTTGATATAATGTTATAGTTGTGGGTAATATTTATAAATTTTGCAAAGTAAGCAAGTTGTTATAAAATATTCGTTTGGTTGGGAATATTCTTTTTGTTTGGGAATATTAAATACGACGGCTCAATCATTAAGTGGACCCCATTAACGGAAGTATTGTCGTAGTTAGAAAGCGACAAAATTATTTTTCTATAAAAATAACGGCGGAGAGGTGTTATCGTTAAAGCTGTTGAACTACGCGGTAGTAAAAAAGTACGATGAATCTGGCGTAGTTGTATAGTAGCACACGATATTGATTATTGATGCTTACGTGAGAAGTCACTCATTTATATGCTCAATTATTGCTACGAGAATTGCGCATCATATCTCTTATATTATTGATTCAATTATTGTCACCAGTATCATCTGTATAATATGTTATAGTATTAAATTATTAATTGAGACGACAAGTTATAAATGATTAATAATTGTTGAAAGATTAAATATGTTTTGATTAAAATAAAATGATTTGTGGTAATATTTATTCAATCCTTGATGTATATAAAGAGTACATTATGAGACGTTTGTGGTAAGTTTGATTATTTTATGGGGGGCATATGTCATCATCTAAGAGTCCCTTCGTTAATAGTAATTACCTTTGTGAATAGTAATTACCTTACCAATAGTAATTACCTTCATCAATAGTAATTACCTTTGTGAATAGTAATTAATTAGTCAATAGTATTACGTCAATAGTAATTACCTTCTTCAATAGTAATTACCTTCGTCAATAGAAATTACCTTCGTCAATAAAAGCATTGTTATTATGATGAAAGTCATAATAAAAGCATTGGACTAATGAAAATCATGGGTATATGAAGTATTAGTAAGTGTTATGATGAGTTATGTGGTTATTATGTGAAAACATGAAAGTTTCTTAGAAATCACAAAGGGTTGAAAAATTAGATTTTGGTAAAAACGTAACATGAAATTCAATTGACCATATCTCCTATTATATTTTGAATTTTTGAGTGTGGTCAAGTCCTAGAGTTAGATCTATGAGTTTTGTAGCTTATCTAAGTGGAATCATGGAAAGGTGTGTAGATTTTCGTGGTGGATTTGGATTTAGCAAAAGAGTCCAAAGCTGAAAATTACAAAATGCTATCGCCCAGAAACTTAGGGCTGTTTTGGCCAATAAATTTATGTGAAAAATTCTGGCCTTTTGGGACATGAAAATATATGTTATAAAGTACCTCCTGTCCAAAAATGAGCTCATTTCGACTTAAAATGAACAAGTTATGACCATTTCAATATTTAGGGTTTTTTGATTAAAAATGCTATAATCTGGAGTTCTATAACTCAGATGACCATGAAATTTAAAATGGAGGCCCACATTAACATGTGTAAGGTCCCGCCAAGATTTGGGAATTTTGAGTTAAACTTGAGGTAGCTAATTTCTTAAGGAATTAATTAGAAATTGATTTTGAAAAATAGTAAATGAATTTTAAAATTCAGAAAAATATATATTTTATCACGGGACTATATTATGCTAAATCCCGTAAAAGAAATATTTTTGGGACTGATTTGGTATTTTTCATGAAAATAGTTTAGTTACTTAACATATGAGTTAAATATGTTATGTGAAGTAACAAAGTTGAAAATAGGATTTTATGGCTAGAGAATCCTATATAGAGTATATGCATATTTTTTGATGAGGATTTGATAATTGGTGATGATATCTTTATGAGTATGGCATTTTGAATGATTAAATGCATTATATGGTAAAGCATAAACAATTGAGATAAATTGTTTATAAATTTACTGAAGTGATTAAAATATTGTTATAATATTAATGATATTAGATTATGAGATTATTAAGTGATTGATAACATGGAGATATTCTTGAATCTCGGATAAATTATATTATAAATGTTTAATATTTATCCTTTATCTCATTTGATTGATTCTTTATATCATTATCCTCACGCTTATATTGTGTTGAAAGTCATCTCGTGGTTTACGTGAATAGATGGACTTGGTATGATTATGACCTGGATTGTTCGGTATAATCATAACCGTAATCAAAAAACACGATTATCTTTGGTAGTAGTGCATGGATAATTTGTGGTCGTGATACTAATGAATACACGATTATCTTTGGCCGTAGTGCATGGATAATTTGTGGTCGTGATACTAATGAATACACGATTATCTTTGGCCGTAGTGGATGGATAATTTGTGGTCGTGATACTAATGAATACACGATTATCTTTGGTCGTAGTGCATGGATAATTCGTGGTTGTGATACTAATGAATATCCTTGGCCTGTAGTGCAGGGATGATTCGACGATATGGATTAATTATTGAAGTTGAGTCTCAAAGAATGAAATATTAATTCATGGATGTGGTAAAAGTCATCTTTGGTAGTAGTGCATTGATAGACTTGGTATGATTATGACCAAGGATTATTCGGTATAATCACGACCAGTAATTGAAAACACGAATATCCTTGGCCAAGAAGTGTATGGATAATTCTTGGTCGTAATACTATTAAAGTCGCGCCTCAAAGATTATTGGTTTTCTGAGTTGTATATCTTTGGCTGTAGTGCAAAGATGAATTGTTAATGAATATCTTTGGTAGGATCAGAAGATGAATTTAATATTTTTAATGATAAAGGTATTCAAGGTATCCTCACCTCTTTATCATATCAGTATCGCACCCTAATTTCGAGGGCTTAAATTTCATAAAAAAGGGAGGTCAGTAAGACCCACTTTTATAAATAAAGATGAATTTTTTATAAATATTATTTTTGAATATTATGGAATAAATTTGATATAATGTTATAGTTGTGGGTAATATTTATAAATTTTACAAAGTAAGCAAGTTGTTATAAAATATTCGTTTGGTCGGAAAATATTCTTTTTGTCGGGGGAAATATTCGTATGACGGCTACCAATCATTTCAAAGTGGACCCACAACGGAAGTATTGTCGTAGTTAGAAAATGACAAAATTATTTTTCTATAAAAAATAACGGCGCAGAGGTGTTACCGTCAAAACTGTTGAACTACCCGATAGTAAAAGTATAGTAATACGCGTAGTTGTATAGTAGCACACGATATTGATTATTGATGCTTACGTGAGAAGTCACTCATTTATGCTCAATTATTGCTACGAGAATTCACGATCATATCTCTTATATTATTGATTCAATTATTGTCACAAGATCATCATCGTATAATATGTTATAGTATTAAATTATTAATTGAGACGACAAGTTATAAATGATTAATAATTGTTGAAAGATTAAATATGTGTTGATTAAAAATAAAATGATTTGTGGTAATATTTATTCAATCCTTGATGTATATAAAGAGTCTGTTATGAGACGTTTGTGGTAAGTTTGATTATTTTATGGGGGGGAAGCGCCCATATGTCATCATCTAAGAGTACCTTCGTCAATAGTAATTCTCTTTGTGAATAGTAATTACCTTTGTGAATAGTAATTACCTTCGTCAATAGTATTTACCTTCGTCAATAGTAATTACCTTTGTGAATAGTAATTACCTTCGTCAATAGTATTTACCTTCGTCAATAGTAATTACCTTCTTCAATAGTAATTACCTTCGTCAATAGTAATTACCTTCGTCAATAGTAATTACCCTTCGCAAATAGTAGTTGTCCCTTCAATATTACCAAGAGTTAACTGCCTCTTCGGTGTTCCAAGGGTTAATTACCCCTTCGCAAATAGTAGTTGTCTCTTCAATATTACCAAGAGTCATTTTGACCCTTCGTTAAGACCAAGAGCCACCCTCAGTTTTTCTATAAATAGAAAGCTCATTCCTTCATTATTTCTTACGAATTCACTGAAACTCTAGAGAGAGAAACTATAGAGAGAAAGAAGAAAAGTATTTTGCTACTTCACTTTTCCAATATTCAGTTCTTCTAAGGTAGGGAATATTATTTGTTGTACTGTAAGTAAGGGTGTTATTTTTTTTATTCATGAAGAGAACGTCATTATTCCATTCTTTATTATTCTATTGGAATAACTTTTGTAAAAGTGGCATATACCTATACATGACTGTATATACGGAATACCCTATACTTGGTGAAATCCTTATATTATTCCATTCTTATTTATTACATTGGAATAACCAAGATATGCGGAATCCCCTATACTTGGTGATATATTCTTTATTATTTTATTATTAGTTGGAACATCCTCTGTCTGTGCTTTCTTTTGGACCTGGTTAATTTTTATTATTCTGTCTTTATTATTCTATTGGAATATCATATACGTGTGTTTTACAAGGACTGGTTCCGCTTTTTTATTATTCTATATTTATTATTACATTTGAATAACTTTCATGCATCACAATCGCATGCATGGTGATTTCTTTTGTTATTTCATTCGCTATTATACTCAAATTGGTTAAAATTTTGACTTCTATACTCCATGAATTTAGTGGAATATCCTTGATATTTGCGCTTCATCCAAAGATTTTTAATGAAAATATTTTTCCGAGCATTCTTGAATTTTACTCTACAAAGCAAAGATCATGTTGACAATTTGGACGTTATTAGTTCTGAAATAAATTAATTCGTGAACTTGTTTTATTGAATTATTATGTCATTGTCATCATCCTCATGTTATATTATGTTATCTTTGGCTTACGTGCATAGATGAACTTAGTATGATTATGACCAGGGATCATTCGGTATAATCATGGCTTGATATAAATGATGTGACAAAAGTCCTCAGTGGCCTGTAATGCAGTGATGGATAGTTTTTGGTATGATTATGACCAGGGGTGATTCGGTATAGTCATGACCATTGATAATTTGATGAAAATCCTTGACCGTGGTACATGGATGATTAGATATTGTGGTTTATTCATTAAACTGAGTCTTAGTGATAAAAATTGATGAAAACCTTTTAAAACCTAAAAGATAGTAGACTTTATTTTCTACTTGACTCTTTTAATGGATTCAGATATTCATTGCATTAAACCGTCGGTTGTCTATTGTATTTTATTAGATTAACATTGTTGAAGACTATTGATAATTTATTCGCATTATCTTAGTTATAATATTTCTTCTTGGGCTTGTTGAGCTCACCCTTTCTTTCACCGTTTCTCTTCTTGAAATGAGAATATATTTGGGACTTAGTCTGGGAAAAGAGTGATGGTCCCAAGATAGCATTAGTAGTCCTCACTATTCGTTAAATAGTGTGACAATAAATGTAATGAGGACTCTTGAGTATGGATATTGTCTAAATGACAATATTCCTATTAGAACTCTCGATTTATGTATTGTCGTATGTTACACGACGGATGTATAATTAAGTTTGTATTTGAATTTATGTACATGTATGGTAAGTGGCGACCCCAAGATGGGTGACGATACCTAATTTTGGGGCGCGCCACAGATTTACTTTAAGCGAGACGGTCGATTTAAAGAAAAATCTTTTAAATAATATATAATATATTTTATTTATAATCTAATAAAACGAATAACTTTATAAAAGTATTCATTTTTATATAAAAAGATTTTACTATGCAAAAAAATACTATGCAGTGCACTATACAACACTATGCATAATAAAATATAATATATTCTATTTATAGAATAACTTTATAAATGTATTACATTTTTATATAAAAAGATTTTACTATGCAAAATACTATGCATAATAGAATATAATATATTCTATTTATAGAATAACTTTATAAAAGTATTCTATTTTATATAAAAAAGCTTTTCCATTTTATTACATTAATAATACTAATAAAACAAAACTTCATCATCACTTACTTTGAAAAATTTTCAAATGTCACCCTTAACTTTAAACTATTATCAATTTAACTATTCACCAAAATAGAAAAATTGAACACTTTTATTTCATAAAATTCGGGGTCTCACATTTCAGGTATCTGATGATAAAGAACATTGGTGGGATATTCAAGTGGTTGAAGGATTTTTCTTTACTAGGAAACAAAGTGTAAGTTCAATTGCATAATAATTGATTTTTTATTTAAAGGCTCAAGGATATATTATTGGAATTTAATTTTATGTCTTAAATGAAAAATAATTTAAATCTAATGAAAAAGTTTTTCTAAATAAAATTACTTGAGATTAGTTTAAAGATATTTTATCAAAGTACAAAAGGGTTTAAAGTTTTATAAAACGTTACTTGATATTCTTGGGTTATATATATTACGAATTTTGATTATGGCATATACGTGTATATATATATATATATATATATATATATATATATATATATATATATATATATTATGTGTACATACATAGAAGCTAAAATATATGATGTGAATTTATGTATCGCATGTGCATGATGTGTGAGTGCGGTTTTCAAGTAAAAGTGATTATGGATATCTTGGAACTATAAGACCTTGATTAATGGAAAAGAAGAGTGGTGTTACACGTCACTTTTGCTGTTACACGCCACTTTAAGAGATAAGAGAGATAAAGTCAAAGTTGTTATCTAAGTGAGTTATCTTTTAAAGGGTCTTTAAATTTATCCTAACAGTATAACTAACAAGAGTTTGAGTTGTTTTAAGATATATTAAACTGGATAAATATTAAACGTACATATTCTTTACCGTTGTGGGATTTCTATGAGATATTTTTCAAGCTGTTTATTTTGGACAAATGGAAAAAATGTAATATGGAATTAACGATAATTTTTTTTTGGGGCTGTATAAATTGTATTTTATGTATTGAATTGAATATGACTAACGAAATACTCTTTGCATTAATTATTGATATTATCGAGCAACTTGATTTAATTAGTGCAACTTTAAAAAGCTGAGCAATTATACTTCTGATATTCTTTTAGTTGGTAATTGGTAAGATTTAATTGATTATCTTTTTGTGCTAATTGATTATTGCATATAGTTGAGCCTTTAATTGTTAAATTGATTATTCTTTCATTGATCATAGACCTCTATATTTGTATTTAATTTTCTGTTTAGACTAAGTGTAGTCTAAAGGTGTTAATCCTAGTGGATTAGAGAAAAGGTTTACAAATAGATTCAAGGAAGCAAATGTGCTTAAGAGTGCATAGGTGCACAAGGAGCAAGAGTGCTCAAGAGAAATTAATTATTATTAATTGTTGTAAGAATCTATTTTTGTAATCAGTGTTTATTTATAAAGAAATAAATAAAGTGAGTCTCCAATACTAGTTTGTATTGGACGTGGACTAGGCTATTATTATAAAGGGTAATAGCTGAACCATGTAAAAATCTTGGTGTTGATTTTATTATTTGCTTTACTTTAATTATTCACATAAGCTAGTTAATTATCTTAATAGTTAAAATTTGAATATTTGCATTATCTTAAGATAATTCTTTAACACCAAGTATTTTATCCAAGTTATAAATTCAGCAGAACATTTTCTTTAAAATAAACAATCAATTCGGTAGGCCATTTTAATTTAGGCTAGATGAATTCATCAATATAGTAAGCTTAATTTAATAGTTTGGTTTAAAATTTAAAAATTGGTCATAGATTGCTTCCACACTTATTCAACCCCCTCTTCTAAGTGTGCCTTATCTGAATTTCATTTGGTATCAGAGCCTGGCTCTACTTATCTTGGTCTTAAAGGTGACTTGTAGGGAAAGATTTTGACATGGCACAGTTCGGGAACAACAATCAAGAAGGTCAATCAACCAATAGATCTCCTTTGCTGTATGGAACAGAAAATTACAACTTCTGGAAATTCCGAATGAGGATCTATCTTAAAAGAGATCCTTGAGAATGGTGGGTTGTGGAGAATGGACCAGTTATTCCAAGGAAAGATGACGGTACTCCAAAGACCTTGCTAGAGATGGACTCAACTAAAACTTTCATGGTGTCCTATAATTCAAGGGCTATGAACACTCTACTTAGTGGCATGGTACAATCCAAGATTGACAAAGTTTCCTCATGCAAAACAGCTAAGGAAATTTGGGACACTCTAGTGGTGAGTCATGAAGGAACACCCAAAGTACGAGAAGTCAAGCTAAGCATGCTTATGCACGATTATAAAGTGTTCAAGCTCGAAAAAGATGAAACCATTAAGCTAGCTCAAGCAAGATTTCTAGTCCTTATAAACTCCTTGAAATTGTTTGACAAGACTATTCCTCAAAGTGAGATCAATCATAAGTTACTTCGGGCTATGCCCAAAAGGTTTGCTTCTAAAATCACTATTCTTCAAGATTCTGCTACTATCTCTTCCATGGACACTTTAACTCTATTTGGTGAATTAAAAGAATATGAACATCAGTTAAAGAGATATGATGAGGAGAAGGAGGAAACTCCTCGAAGAAAGGTCTTAGCTCTTACTACAAATAATGAGGAGGAGCTTGATGATGACTCAGATGAAGAAATAGCCATGATGTCAAGAAGACTCAAGGGGATACTACAAAAGAAGAACAAGAGAAGAAACATTTTCAATTCGAATAAGTTCAAAGGAAGGCAAGCTGAAGAGACGTGCTTCGAATGTGGACGTCCTGGTCACTTCAAGAAAGATTTTTTTCAATTAAAGAACAAAGGGAAGACAAACTACAAAGACAACAAGAAGAACAAAGCTCTTGTTACTTGGAGTAATGAGGAATCCGAAGTGGATATCGATGCTTAAGATGGGATAGCATAAGTATGCTTCATGGGAATTGAAGGTGAATCTAATCAGGTATCTCTTAATGAACTAAACTCATTAGAACAAGAAAATAAGAAGTTAAAAGAAAAAAAAATGCATGCTTGAAAGGTTTAGTTAATACATTAATGAGTGAAGTTGATTCTTTAATAGATGAAAATAAAGATATTGAAAAGGAATCTACATGTAAAGAAAAAAGATTTTAATTGCTAAGATTGATTATTTAGACAATTATAACAAAATACTTTTCAATAAGGTAAATTTTTTGAATAATGAAGTCCAAAAATTGACTAATGAACTAAAAATGAGAGATGTGTGCATTGATGCATTTAGTGATAAATCTCATGTTAAAACCTTTCCTAATAATGAATTTCAAAAGAAATAGATTCACTAAAATCATCTCTTGCTAAATTCGTTCAAGGTGAAGAAAATTTAATGTCATATTGGGTAAACAAAGACTTAGTTTTGAAAGACAATGAATTGGTTATAATTCTGTGCAGAAAAAGGGTAATATAAAAATGTTGAAATCAAAATCATGTTTTAGATTAAATTATTGCTCTCCTTTCACAACATGTAGAAATTGTGCTTTTAAAGGTCACTTGGACATAAACTGCTTTAAGAAAAATAAGATTAAAAAGGTATAGGTTAAAAAGGATGATTTACGTGAAACTAACATTAAAGGAACCAAAAAGATCTGAGTACCAAAAGGATGAATTATTCTTTCTTGACAGGTATGTTTAAAGGCAAAAGTTCCATCTCAAAAATGAATTCTTGATAACGGATGTTCTCATCACATGACTGGTGACAAATCAAAGTTCGTGGATCTAAAATTCAAAAAGAAAAATAGTACGTTTACATTTGGAGATAATCGAACTTGCGAAATAATCAGAAAAGGTAAAATAGGCAATGGTAAGGTTAATATTGATAATGTACATCTTGTTAGTGGACTTGAATTTAATCTTATTAGTATCAGTCAACTAATGGATAATGGTCATCAAGTTAGTTTTGAAAAAGAAAAATGCACTATTTCTCATGGTACTAACAATATTACTTTAGTTGCACAAAGAGAGGGAAATATATATACTATTGATTTTGAGCAACAGGATGAAGAACTATGTCTTGCATCCGTACAATATGAGGCTAACTTAGGGCATAAAAGGGTGGGATATGTTCACATGGACTTAATCAAGAAATTATCCTCAAAGAATCTCGTCAAAGGGTTGCCAAAAATAAAATATGAAAAGAAGGGGATATGTGTACCTTGCCAACTCGGGAAACAAGTAAGAACATCGTTTACGGTCAAAGAACATGGTATCAACTTCTTTTCCTTTACAACTACTTCATCTTGATTTATTTGGACCAGAAAGACATGCTAGTATAAATGGTAAGTTTTATGCATTTGTAATAGTAGATGATTTGTGACGCCCCCAAAATAGGTATACATCACCCATCTTGAGTCGCCAAATACATGGTACAAAATTCAAATACAACTTATTTATACAACAGTCATGTAAAGTACGACAAAATACATGCTGTGAGTTTTAATACAAATATTGCCTTCTAGACAATATCCACACTCAGAATAAGTCCTCATTACATTTATTATCACACTAACTTTATAGAATAGTGAGGACTACTAAGACACCATCTCGGACCATCACTCCGTCCCCCGACTAGTTCCAGCTACGTTCTTATTTCCTGAAGAGAACAGTAAAAGAAAGGGTGAGCTCAACTAGCCCAGCAAGAAATATTATGACTAAGATAATGCAGAATAAATTATCATTAGCCTTCAATAATGTTAAACTGATAAAATACAATAGACATCAAGTTTAACTACAACGGATCAAGCAATCCATTAAAAGAGTCAAGTAGAGAATAAGATCTACTATCTTTTATGTTTTAAAAGGTTTTTCATCACTTTTATCACTGGGGCTCAGCTTATTAAATAATCCACATCATCCCCGCTTTCACGACCAAGGATATTCATTTAGGTCACGACCACAAATTCCATGCACTACTGACCAAGGATATTTGTGTATTCATCAATGGTCATGATCATGCCAACAATCATCCATCAATGCACTACGGGCCAATGAGGACTTTTACCACATCATTTTGTAACATTACGGTCATGATTACACAGAATAATCCCTGGTCATAATCATACCTAGTCCATCCATTCTCTACAGGCCACAGATGACTTTCAAAAAAAAATAGAAACATGAGGATGATGACAATGATATAATAATTCAATAAAACAAGTTCACGGATTAATTTATTCAGGGACTAATAACGTCCAAATTGTCAACATGATACTGCTTTATAGAGTAAAATTCAAGAATGCTCAGAAGAATATTTCCATGAAAAATACTGGATGAAGCGCAAATATCAAGGATATTCCACTAATTTCATGGAGTAATGAAGTCAAAATTTTAACCAACTGAGTATAATAATGAATGGAATAATAAAAGAAATCACCATGCATGCGGTACTTCGCATAGACAGGTTATTCCAACAGAATAATAAAAATGGAACCAGGTCAGGTGAAATTCACACAGACAGGATGTTCCAACAGAATAATAAGTGTGGAATAATAAATAATGGAACCAGGTCCGGTGTAAAACACACAGACAGGATATTCCGACAGAATAATAAAGACGGAATAATAGAAGAATGTCACCAAGTATAGGGTAGCCCACGTATACAGGTTATTCCAACAGAATAATAAGAAATGGAATAACAACAGTTCTCTTCATGAATAAGAAAGAATAACACCCCTTACCGTAAAAGAACTGAATATAAGAGTAGTTAAGTAGCAAAAAACTTTTCTTATTTCTCTCTATAATTTTCTCTCTCTAGAGTTTCAGTGAATTCGTAAGAAATAATAAAGGAATGAGCTTCTATTTATAAGAGAATGGAAGTATACTGCTCATTGAACTAATTATTTCTCTGAGAATCATTTTTTCTCTAACTTCCATCCACTAACAATATAATATATATATATATATATATATATATATATATAAATAAATATATATATATATATATATAATAACCAACATCAATCCCCACCCACCCACCCAATAATCAAATTCACTACACTCTTACACATCACTATCACACTATCACTTTCACTCTTTCTTTTCCCCCACCATTTTCCACTCACACATATAATATATATATACACATTATATACATATATACAATTCCTTCCCCTATACGTAACTCCCTCTCACCCCCATTTCAAAAATCAATTCTTCAACACATATGGGCCCCACATGTGGCCCCCACATATGGGCCCCACCTTTAAATAATTTTCTACCGATTATTTTGAAAAATGGGTAAATATGGGTCCATAAAATAAGCAAAACTTCATAAAAATCACATTAATAATTTTAACAATATTTATCATCTTTATTACAATTCACAATATTAATCGACCAGGTCGTTCCCAGGAAAGAGGGAGCTTTCCAATAAGGATTTCTCCCTATTGGCAAGTAATTAGGTGACCAAACCTCTTCTTTGCAGAACTTCTAGACATCGTTAATATTGCAATTTATAATATTAATAACTCTGTCATTTCAATTATTGATTTAATAATATATAAAATATCGACAATAATTGAATCAAATAACATGAGATACTATGCAATAATTACTATAGCAATAATTAAACAAAACTGAGTGACTTCTTACGTAAGCATTAATAATCAATATCGTGTGCTACTATGCAACCACGCGTATTACTGTACTTTTACTACCGAGTAGTTCAACAGTATTAACGGTAAAACTTCCGCCGTTATTTTCATAAAAATATTTTTATCATTTTCTCAATCCGATAATAATTCCGTTTTGGGGTCCACCAATGATTGTGCCGTCGTACGAATATTCCCCGACACAAAGAATATTCCCTGACCAATCGAATACAATATAACAACTTACATACCTTGCAAAATTTATAAATATTACCCACAACTATAACATTATATCAAATCCACACCATAATATTAAAAAAAATTATTTCGAGAAAATTAAATATTTATTCATAAAATCTGGGGTCTCACATGATTTCTCTAGATATACATGGGTATTATTTTGAGGAAATAAAGATGAAGCATTTAAATATTTTGAAAAATTAATAAGGAATCTTGAAACAAAGTATATCTACAAACAAATTAGAAATAGAAGTGATCATGGTACTGAATTTTAAAAAGATTTCATAACTTTTTTGTGATGAAAGAGGTATTAGCCATGAATTTTCGGTCCCAAGGACTCCTCAACAAAACAGGGTGGTGGAAAGGAAGAATAGGACTCTACAAGAGACGACAAGAACTCTAATGCAAGAAAGTAAGCTTCCAAAGAAATTTAGGGCCGAAGGAGTAAGTACATCATGTTATGTTTTAAATAGAGTACTCATTCGTCCTATTATTTTGAAAACACTTTATGAGTTTTTAAATAATAAAATTCCAAACATAAGCTATTTCAAAATAATTGGTTCTAAATGTTTCGTCTTAAATACAAGTTATAATTTAGGAAAATTTGATGCTAAGTCGTATGAAGGAATATTCATTGGCTATTCTCAAAATAGTAAGGCTTATCGTATTTTCAATATTAGAAAATTATGTGTCGAAGAGTTTGTTCATATTACTTTCAATGAGACTAACAATGATTTTCCAAAAGAAAGTGAAGATGATGAAGGAAATTTGGAGATAGTCAGGAATTCAGCAAACTGAAAAGGACAAAATAGGAGACTGAATGAACAATTTCAGGAAAATGAAATTGATGACCAGCATGAACGTGAACCTGAAAATTTTCAAGATGCTGAAGATGAGTCTCGTGATCAAGAGGAAGTTATACATGATATCCAAATGCCAAGAACAACTAGATATATCAAGAATCATCCTTCGAAAAATATCATTGGAGATATCAACAAAGGTATAACTAGACGAAGAGGTTTACAAAATCATTGTGCATTCTCTGCATTATCTTAATAATAATATTTCTTACTGGGCTAGTTGAGCTCACCCTTTCTTTCCGTTCTCTTGTGAAATGAGAATATATTTGGGACTTAGTCTGGGAAAAGAGTGATGGTCCCGAAGATAGCATTAGTAGTCCTCACTATTACGTTAAATAGTGTGACAATAAATGTAATGAGGACTCCTTGAGTATGGATATTGTCTAAATGACAATATTCCTATTAGAACTCTCGGTTTATGTATTGTCGTATGTTTACCTACGATGTATAATTAAGTTTGTATTTGAATTTATGTACCATGTAAGTGACGATCGAAGATGGGTGACGTATACCTAATTTTGGGGGCATCACAGTTGGTATCAAAGCTAAGGGATATGATCCTGGCTAAGATGCCGGAGATAAGAACTAGGAGGGGAGAGACGGGAATTCCTTCGCTAGTATGACCTACCTAAGTTTATTTGTTATTTAATTGGTCGGTCAGAGTATAGGGATAATATTTGATATATTAATTAACCCTTGTGTTGTGGCAGTGTTTGGAAATGGCAGCTAAAAATATTCACAATGGAGTGAATGTGACCGTTGTGACACCTTTAATCACTAATCAGGTTAATGCAGTGTCAGACGAGGAACAAATTAGAGATATCCACGTAGTGAATGAAGAACTAATTGTTGCACATTTAGAGAGCTAGTTGCAGAGGAGTAGTAGCGGTGAGAGTGAGGAAGAAGAGGAAGAAGAGGAAGAAGAGGAACCTGAGGAGAATTGGTTAGAAGAAATTTATGATCAAAACTTAGAATTACAAAATCGTGTTCGTGAGCTAGAAGAACGAGGTTGAAGAACCAAAACGGTCGTGGAACAAAGGGATACAACAATTCAAAATTGGGTTACCCGATATTTGATGCTCGAACAAAATCACGCTTTGGGTGGTGTAAGATATTAAAGTTGGAATCGAGAATTTAAAAATCAAAGATCATTTGAGAAAAGAAACAACCGAACGAAGGAGAATAGATGATGCGTGGGTAAAAGTCGCACAACGCGTTGATAGTGTAGAAAAAGACGTCCAGATCCAATAAAGCCAAAATAGATGAAATGGACTTTGCTTTTTGGACAGCAATTGGGAGAACCCAACATCGAATTCGGAATTACCTGTGCATAGCGGTCAACCCGAATTCGATATGGATCGGAGAATAATGATTCAAATCATGGATCAAGAATGTGAAGAAGCGCTTAAGGGTGGAATGTACCTATAGTAAAGTCAAACTCATGTAATTTAAACGAGAGGCGTTTGTCGAGAAACCCGAACGAAGTTATTATGGGTAAATTAATTATAAATTATTGTGAAGTCTATACTTTATTCAATACAAGTTCTATCCACTCTTTTATTCTACCTAGTTGTGCTCAATGTTTAAATTTGACTCAGGAAAAATTAGACTTTGATTTATCTATGAAACTTCGTTGGGAGAAACCTTCGTTACCTCCATCATTTATTAATCTTGTTGTTTCAAATAAACACTTTCACGATCTTATCTCTTTGAAAATACTTGCCTTTGAGGTAATTTTTGAAAACGATTGATTAACTACTTATTATTCTTTTTGTAAGGTTTTTAGCTTTCATATTCCTAACCGAATTCGTTATTATACTAATTCAAAGTAACCAAACCCCAAAGTTAATCCTTTGTTATATCAAGCCATAAGTAAAGAGCCTCGATCCTTTCGTTGTTGACTTTCTTGTGTGGAATGCACCCAAGCCGGACTTTTCAGAGGCGACGCCGTGAATGACGATGACAAGTTGATAGGTATCATTGTGAGGTCTTTATCTAGGTTAAAGGATAGAAAGTCACAGTTGGTTTCAATGTAACGTATTATCCAAGTCTTGGATAAGAGTAGCGTTTTGAATGATATTTCTATCATTAATAAATTTCTTGACGTATTCTTGAAGATTTCCTAGCCTACCCTAGAGCGTGAAATCGAATTTTGTATTGACCCCAGTACAAAAACCCATTTCTTAAACCCTCAAATATTTCTTACACTAAAAGGATCTGTTTACGAGGATTATGATGAAAGTCATAATAAAAGCATTGGACTAATGAAAATCATGGGTATATGAAGTATTAGTAAGTGTTATGATGAGTTATGTGGTTATTATGTGAAAACATGAAAGTTTCTTAGAAATCACAAAGGGTTGAAAAATTAAATTTTGGTAAAAACGTAACACAAAATTCAATTAACCATATCTCCTATTATATTTTGAATTTTTGAGTGTGGTCAAGACCTAGAGTTAGATCTATGAGTTTTGTAGCTTATCCAAGTGGAATCACTGGAAAAGGTCTTTGTAGATTTTCGTGTGTGGATTTGAATTTAGCAAAAGAGTCCAAAGCTGCAAATTACAAAAACGCTAACGCCTGAGAGAAACTTTAAGGGGCTGTTTCGGCCACTAAATTTATGTGAAAAATTCTGGCCTTTTGGGACATGAAAATATATGTTATAAAGTACCTCCTGTCCAAAAATGAGCTCATTCTGACTTAAAATGAACAAGTTATGACCATTTCAATATTTAGGTTTTTTTGACGAAAAATGCTATAACTGGGAGTTCTATAACTCCGATGACCATGAAATTTAAACTGGAGGCCCACATTAACGTGTGTAAGGTCCTGCCAAGATTTGGGAATTTTTGGAGTTAAACTTGAGGTAGCTAATTTCTTAAGGAATTAATTAGAAATTGATTTTTGAAAAATAGTAAATGAATTTTAAAAATTCCGAGAAAAATATATTTTCATCACGGGACTATATTATGCTAAATCCCAGAAAAGAAATATTTTTGGGATTGATTTGGCATTTTTCATGAAAATAGTTTAGTTACGAACATATGAGTTAAATATGTTATGTGAAGTAACAAAGTTGAAAATAGGATTTTATGGCTAGAGAATCCTATATAGAGTATATACATATATTTTTGATGAGGATTTGATAATTGGTGATGATATCTTATGAGTATGGCATTTTTGAATGATTAAATGCATTATATGGTAAAGCGTAAACAATTGAGATAAATTGTTTATAAATTTACGAAGTGATTAAAATATTATTATAATATTAATGATATTAGATTATGAGATTATTAAGTGATTGATAACATGGGGATATTCTTGAATCTCGGATAAATTATATTATAAATGTTTAATATTTATCCTTTATCTCATTTGATTGATTCTTTATATCATTATCCTCATGCTTATATTGTGTTGAAAGTCAAATACGTGGCTTACGTGAATAGATGGACTTGGTATGATTATTATGACGAGGATTGTTAGGGTATAATCATAACCGTAATTGAAAACACGATTATCTTTGGCCGTAGTGCATGGATAATTTGTGGTCGTGATACTAATGAATACACGATTATCTTTGGCCGTAGTGCATGGATAATTTGTGGTCGTGATACTAATGAATACACGATTATCTTTGGTCGTAGTGCATGGATAATTTATGGTCGTGATACTAATGAATACACGATTATCTTTGGCCGTAGTGCATGGATAATTCGTGGTCGTGATACTAATGAATATCCTTGGCCTGTAGTGCAGGGATGATTCGATGATATGGATTAATTATTGAGCTGAGTCTCAGCAATGAAATATTAATTCATGGATGTGGTAAAAGTCATCTTTGGCCGTAGTGCATTGATAGACTTGGTATGATTATGACCAAGGATTATTCGGTATAATCATGACCGTAATTGAAAACACGAATATCCTTGGCCAGTAGTGCATGGATAATTCGTGGTCGTGATACTATTAAGTTGCATCTCAAAGATTATTGGTTTTCTGGCTTGTATATCTTTGGCTGTAGTGCAAAGATGAATTGTTAATGAATATCTTTGGCCGGATTGCGAAGATGAATTTAATATTTTTAACGATAAAGGTATTCAAGGTATCCTCACCTCTTTATCATATCAGGTACGTACCCTAATTTCGAGGGCAAAATTTCATAAGAAGGGGAGGTTGTAAGACCCCAGCTTTTATAAATAAAGATGAATTTTTTATAAATATTATTTTTGAATATTATGGAATAAATTTGATATAATGTTATAGTTGTCAGGTAATATTTATAAATTTTGCAAAGTAAGCAAGTTGTTATAAAATATTCGTTTGGTGGGGAATATTCTTTTTGTGGGGAATATTAAATACGACTGACGGCTCAATCATTAGTGGACCCTAATAACGGAAGTATTGTCGTAGTTAGAAAACGACAAAATTATTTTTCTATAAAAAATAACGGCGAGAGGTGTTACTGTAAAAGCGTTGAACTACCCGGTAGTAAAAGTACAAAGAATCTGGCGTAGGTTGTATAGTAGCACACGATATTGATTATTGATGCTTACGTGAGAAGTCACTCATTTATGCTCAATTATTACTACTGATAATTATTGCATCATATCTCTTATATTATTGATTCAATTATTCATCACAAGATCATCGTATAATATGTTATAGTATTAAATTATTAATTGAGGCGACAAGTTATAAATGATTAATAATTGTTGAAAGATTAAATATGTGTTGATTAAAAATAAAATGATTTGTGGTAATATTTATTCAATCCTTGATGTATATAAAGAGTCTGTTATGAGACGTTTGTGGTAAGTTTGATTATTTTATGGGGGGGCCCATATGTCATCATCTAAGAGTCCCTTCGTCAATAGTAATTACCTTTGTGACTAGTAATTACCTTTGTGAATAGTAATTACCTTCGTCAATAGTATTTACCTTCGTCAATAGTAATTACCTTCTTCAATGGTAATTACCTTCGTCAATAGTAATTACGTCAAGAGTAATTACCCCTTCGCAAATAGTAGTTGTTCCTTCAATATTACCACGAGTTAACCCGCCTCTTGATTGTTCCAAGGGTTAATTACCCCTTCATGAATAGTAGTTGTCTCTTAATATTACCAAGAGTCATTTTGACCCTTCGTTAAGACCAAGAGCCACCCTCGCTTTTTTTCTATAAATAGAAAGCTCATTCCTTCATTATTTCTTACGAATTCACCGAAACTCAGAGAGAGAAACTATAGAGAGAAAGAAGAAAAGTATTTTGCTACTTCACTTTTCCAATATTCATCTCTTCTAAGGTAGGGAATATTATTTGTTGTACTCGTAAGGGGTGTTATTTTTTTTTATTCATGAAGAGAACGTCTGTTATTCCATTCTTTATTATTCTATTGGAATAACCTGTAAAAGTGGCATACCCTATACATGACCTGTATATGCGAATACCTATACTTGGTGAAATCCTTATATTATTCCATTCTTATTTATTCTATTGGAATAACTCGTATATCTGCGAATCCCCTATACTTGGTGATATTCTTCTATTATTTTATTATTCCATTGGAACATCCTCATCAGGCTTTTACTCTTGGGACACGGTTAAAATCTTTATTATTATTCGTCTTTATTATTCTATTGGAATATCCATGTCGTGTGTTTTAGAATTAACGGGTTCCGCTTTTTATTATTCTCGAATTTATTATTACATTGGAATAACTTTGTATATGCGAATCCCCTATACTTGGTGATATTCTTCAATTATTTTATTATTCCGTTGGAACATCCACATCAGGCTTTTACGCCGGACACGGTTAAAATCTTTATTATTCAAATCTTTATTATTCTATTGGAATATCCTCGCTCAGATGTTTTACAGGACTGGTTAAATTTTATTATTATTTCGTATTTATTATTACATTGGAATAACTCGTCATCGAAGTATCGCATGCATGGTGATTTCTTTTGTTATTTCATTATTTATTATACTCGGTTAAGTTAAAATTTTGAATTTCTATACTCCATGAATTTAGTGGAATATCCTTGATATTTTGCGCTTCATCCAAAGATTTTTAATGAAAATATTTTTACGAGCATTCTTGAATTTTTACTCTACAAAGCAAAGATCATGTTGACAATTTAGACGTTATTAGTTCCTGAATAAATTAATTCGTGAACTTATTTTATTGAATTATTATGTCATTGTCATCATCCTCATGTTATATTATGTTATCTTTCACTTACGTGCATAGATGAACTTAGTATGATTATGACGAGGATCATTCGGTATAATCATGGCTTGATATAAATGATGTGACAAAAGTCCTCGATATTCTGTAATGCGTTGATGGATAGTTTTTGGTATGATTATGACGGGGGGTGATTCGGTATAGTCATGACCATTGATAATTTGATGAAAATCCTTAACCGTGGTACGGGGATGATTAGATATTGTGGTTTATTCATTAAACCTGAGTCTTAGTGATAAAAATTGATGAAAACCTTTTAAAACCTAAAAGATAGTAGACTTTATTTTCTACTTGACTCTTTTAATGGATTGCGTATTTCATTGCAGATTAAACCGGTTGTCTATTGTATTTTATCGGTTTAACATTGTTGAAGACTATTGATAATTTATTACGCATTATCTTAGTTATAATATTTCTTCTTTGGGCTTGTTGAGCTCACCTTTCTTTCTTATTATTCTTCTTGAAATGAGAATATAATTTGGGGACGAGTCTGGGGAAAAGAGTGATGGTCCCGAAGATAGCATTAGTAGTCCTCACTATTCATTAAATAGTGTGATAATAAATGTAATGAGGACTCTTGAGTATGGATATTGTCTAAATGACAATATTCCTATTAGAACTCTCAGTTTATGTATTGTCGTATGTTACACGACAGATGTATAATTAAGTTTGTATTTGAATTTATGTACCATGTAAGTGGCGACCCAAGATGGGTGACGTATACCTAATTTTGGGGGCGTCACACAAAGAATGCTAAGGAAGCTTTTCTATATGAAAGTTTGGCTAATTGAAATGCAAGAAGAACTTCAACAATTTTAGTTTGGCTAATATAACCAATTGTGGGAACTTATGCCTCCTCCAAAAGATGTTTCCATCATTGGTACTAAATGGTTATTCAAGAACAAGCTTGATGAGCACGGTAAAATCACTCATAACAAAGCAAGGTTAGTAGATCAAGGATACAACCAACAAGAAGGGATTGACTACGAAGAAACTTACGCCCCAGTTGCGAGACTAGAGTCCATCCGAATCTTGCTAGCATTTGCTTGTTATAAGAATTTCAAGCTTTATCAAATGGATGTAAAAAGCGCGTTCCTCAATGGATACATCAATGAAGAGGTATATGTAAAACAGCCTCCTGTATTCGAGCATAAAAAGTATCCTTATCATGTTTATAAATTAAAGAAAGCTCTTTATGGCTTGAAACAAGCTCCAAGGGCTTGGTACAAAAGGTTAAGTAAGTATCTCTTGTCAAACGGATTTATTAGAGGTAAAATAGATTCTATATTATTTATTAAGCATAAGAATATAGATATCATTATTGTTCATATATATGTAGATGGTATAATATTTAGTGCTACTAATGATCTTCTTTGTGAGTGGTTTTCCAAGTACATGCATAAAGAATTTGACATGAGCTTAATGGGAGAGCTTAATTACTTTTTGGGACTTCAAATCAAGAAAACAAAGGAAGGAATTTATATTCATCAAACCAAATAAACAAAAGAATTTCTCAAGAGATTTGGTTTTGAAGGATCTAACTATAAAGGAACACCCATGAGCACATCAATAAAGCTCACCACTTATGACAAAGGTATTGATGTAGATATAACAAAATATCGAGGTATGATTAGATGGTTACTATACTTAACTGCTTCTAGACCCGATATAATGTATAGTGTTTGTCTGTGTGCAAGATTTCAGGCTAAATCCAAAGAATCACACTTAAATATTGTTAAAAGAATTTTGAAATATTTAAGTGGTACAATTAACTTAGGGTTATTTTATCCAATTTTCAATCACTTTGAACTAATAGGTTATTCAGATACTGACTATGCAGGGTGTCAAATCGATAGAAAAAGTACGAGTGGTGCTTGTACTTTCTTGGGACAAAGTCTCGTATCATGGCATAGTAAAAAGCAAACCTCAATGACTCTTTCAACTATTGAGGGTGAATACCTAGCTGCAGGAAGTTGTTGTTCTCAGATTTTATGGATGAGGAAAACCATTTGTGATTTTAATATATTATGTGAATGTGTGCCCATATATTGTGATAATTATAGTGTTATAGATATCTCTAAAAATCCTGTGTTACACTCACGTAAAAAATACATTGAAGTAAGACATCATTTTTTAAGAGATAATGTATCAAAAGGTTTAATTAAATTAATTTTTATTCCAACTGAAAATTAAATTGCAAATATTTTTACTAAACCTTTAAGTGAAGACAAATTTTGTATGCTGCGAAGAGAACTTGGAATGTGTATCTCATAACTCCTGTTGAAATTTTTAAGATCTGCATTATCTTTATCATATTTATGTTCTGCATGTTTATCTTATAAACTGTTATAATTAGGATAATTAATAGTATTCTTTTACGGCTGATCATTAAGGCCTTAATTTTTGGATGCAATATTTTAAGTATCTATTTTAATGGTTTTCAAAAAACCTAAAAGACAGGATGGCTGGAGTTTCTTGGGAAACATAAGCGTATAAGGGTGTACATACATGTATCCGTCTCTCCTATTTTACTCTTTATCCCTCTCCATTCTCTTCACATTTCAAACTTTTTATTTACTGACTCTCTTTCTCTCTCACTTTATACTAATCTTCTTTGTCTTCAAACTTCAAACACCATGAGAACCCGGACACACAAGTGTTCGATAATCGATTCTGATGATGATCAAATGTTGGTGCCTCCTTAATCGTCTGCCAGACCTTCGCACAAGCAAAGAAAAATGAAAAAGGTCGTGTCTGTGGAAACTGAGTCTTTGGACTCTTCATCTTCCGACGAATCAAACTTCAGTCCATCCTTCTTGAAATCACCAGGACCCTCTCGACGACGGAAGTCAACGATTCCATCGTGTAAGACCAAGTTTACACCACCACCAATTTCGGTAAACCCTATCCTTACCTCTGACCTTCCTGAAAATTTCTTTCGTAGTAATGCTTATGAGGTACGGTTTAAGAATGTTATTTTCCCAAATTAATTTGTTTATGAAAAATTTGTTGATCAAATCTGCTATCAAGAGTGTCCTTTAAAAAAATTATTTAAATTATGTGGTATTTCTTCCATGATTTTTCCTCCCTAAGTTGTATATCCTAGACTAGTTCAGCAGTTTTATACTAATCTGGAGTGTCATGGAGATTTTTACACGTCTTTTGTTAAAGGAAAGACAATATATTTCACTGTAATGGATTTTGGTAGCATTCTAAACATTCCATTCACGGGTGTCTGTCCATTTACTCGAAAAGGGGTTGTTCATTTTCCTTTTATCCCTTTGGAACAATTACAGATTGTCATGGATAATCCTCTGATTAATGATGTTTTTACTCCTAAAACCGTAGATGTAAGACCCTAACTTTTATGAATAAAAATGATTTTTCTATAATTATCATTTTTGAATATTATGGAATGAATTTGTTATAATGTTATAGTTGTGGGTAGTATTTATAAATTCGCAAAGTATGCAAGTTGTTATATTATATTCGATTAATTGGGAATATTCGTTTTAGCGGGGAATATTCGCAACAATGCACAATCATCAGTGGACCCCACAACAAAATTATTGTCGGATTGAGAAAGCGACAAAATTATTTTTATAAAAATAACTAAGAAGTTTTACCGTTAAAACTATTGAGCTACTCATTAGTAAAGTACGATGAATACTGGCGTGGTTGCATAGTAGCACACGGTATTAATTTTTGATGCTTACGTGAGAAGTCACTCAATTTTTTTCAATTATTACTACAAAGATGGCTCACTGCTGCATAGTATCTCACATTATTCGATTTAATTAATGTTGATATTATATATATTATTAAATTAATAATTGAGATGACGAAGTTATTAATATTATTATTTACAATATCACGATGTCTAGAAGTTCTGCCAAGGAGAGGTTTGGTCACCTAATTGCGCGCCAATAGGGAGAAATCCTTATTGGAAAGCCCCCTCTTTCCTGGGAACAACCTGGTCGATTAATATTGTGAATTATAATAAAGGTGATAAATGTTGTTAAATATATTGAGAGGATTTTTATGAAGTATTTGATGTTATTATATAGACCCCCATTTACCCATTTTTCAAAATAATCGGTAGAAATTTATTCTTTATAATAAAGGTGGGGCCCACATGTGGGGGCCACGTGTGGAAGGAAGATGTCTTGGATGGAATTTGCAGGAACGGGTGAAAAATGGGGGGAGTGGGAGATTACTTTTCAAAAAGGGAATTAATATTATATATATATATATATATATATATATATATATATATATATATGTTCTTTTTTTTTTTTTTGTTGATTAAATGAAGTTGTCAAGCATCCGTGCTTATTAGTAAGCAGCCTGTGAAATTTTTATGTTACGTCCGTGATAAATTCCTAACAGTGCCCCTTCAATTCTCTTATAAATAGGATGCTTAGTTAGAATTGAAATCACACCAGAAATTCAAAGAAATTCTCTTATATAATCTTGAGCGTATTTCTTTAGAGTTTTAAAAAGCTTTGAGCGTAGTGTAAGTTTTTCTCAAGAATATCCTCGCCCTACCAGTCAGAATACTCTTCTTTTACGATAAGGGGTATTATTTCTTTTGTATTCATGAAGAGAATTTCTGTTATTCCATTATTTATTATTCTATTGGAATAACCTGTATACGCGAACTTCCCTATACTTGTTGAAATTCTTCTGTTATTCCATTCTTTATTATTCATTGGAAATAAATCGTCATGCATTTTACTGTGGGACTGGTTAAAAGTCTTTATTATTACATTGGAATATCTTGTGCATGCGTTCTACCATGGGACTGGTTAAAATCTTTATTATTCTCGTTGGAATATATCGTATGCATGCGTTTTACGCTGGACACAGTTTTAAATCTTTATTATTTTGTTGGAACATCCCGCTCGGTGCATTTAATTTCTTTGACTGGTTACGTTATTTAGTATTCATTGGAATAACTACGCTCATCTAAGTACCGCATGCATGGTGATTTGTTGTTATTCCATTCTTTATTATACTCGGTTGGTTAAAGTTTTGAGTTCTATACTCTATGAAATTAGTGGAATATCCTTGATATTTTGCGCTTCATCCAAAGATCTTTTCATGGAAATATTTTTACGAGCATTCTTGAATTTTACTCTACAAAGAAGTATCATGTTGATAATTTGGACTTTATTAGTTCTGAATAAATTAATTCTTGAACTTGTTTTATTGAATTCTTATATCATTGTCATCATCCTCATGTATATATTTTTTTAAAGTCATCTCGTGGGCACAAAGTATGCATAGATAGACTTGGTATGATGATTATGCGAGGATTATTGATTGTAATCATGGACCGTAATGTTACAAATGATGTGGTAAAAGCCCTCATTGGCCCGTAGTGCATTGATGGATAGTTGTTGGCATGATCATGACCATTTATGAATACACGAATATCCTTGGCCCGTAGTGCATGGATAATTTGTGGTTGTGATACTAATGAATATCCTTTGTAGTAGTGCGGGGATGATGTGGATTATTTTTTAAGTCGAGTCCCAAATGATAAAAGTGATGAAAACCTTTTAAATCATAAAAGATAGTAGATTTTATTTCTACTTGACTCTTTTAATGGATTACATATTCGGCCGCAGTTAAACTTGATGTCTATTGTATTTTATCGGTTTTACATTGTTGAAGACTAATGATAATTTATTACGCATTATCTTAGTCATAATATTTCTTCTTGGGCTAGTTGAGTTCACCCTTTCTTTCATTGTTCTCTTGGTGAAATGAGAGCGTGGCATGGATTAGTCGGGGAAGCGGAGTGACTGGTCTAGATGATAGTATTAGTAGTCCTCACTATTTACATTAAATAGTGTGACAATAAATGTAATGAGGACTTATTCTGGGAGTGTATATTTTCTAGAAGACAGTATTTATATTAAAACTCACAGCTCTCTTGTTGTATATTAAAGATTGTATTTATATTCTGTACCATGTATTTGGCGACTCAGAATAGGTGATGTATACCTATTTTGGGGGCATCACAGTAGATGTTTCTCCTCTTGAATGTGTGCTTCGTCATTTGGTTAGGTATAATCTTTTTCCCCGCTTAGGTGGAGGTGTTAATTTTACTTATCAGGATTTGATAATTGTTGCTATGATTTTGAAAGGTATGTCTTTTAATCTGTCTCAAATGTTGCTACATCAAATGATGAGTTATTTTCGAAAAATAAAAACATGTCTGCCTTATAATGCGAGCCTCATCACTCTCTTTAATCATTTTAAAATTTCCTTTGCCGATGAAATTTCTATTGATGTGACTGATTCACTCAGTGTTAGTACTCTAAAAATGTCTTGTATTGCTTTGGTGGCGATTCGGTTTATTCAGTATCACTCGATAATCTTATCCCTCCCATATCAATTCCATCTTCCCCTGTTCTGCAACCTACTCAGTCTTCTTCTGAGATTGTCGAAATGTTGAAACTTATTATTTGTAATCAAGAAAAAAATGCAACATGAGATGTCTGACCTCAACAATCGTATGTCTATGTTGGAGAAAGGAAAACTGCCTTTGGGTGCTCCTGAGATTAACAAACTTTATCAGAACCTTGAGGATGAGTTTATTGATTAACAAGCTGGGTTTGAATTACAAACCACTGCTTTGGCAGAGGTTATGCAACGGAAACTAAACCAAAATGCTTGTCAATTAAGTCAAGAAATCAAGTTTGTTAGCAATCAGGTTGGCGAGTTAGCTGAGTTCATGGCTCTACATTTCAACAACGTAGGATCTAAGTTACATATGCAGCGTAAGAACTCCCCTGTTACGGAATGGGTTCATTGTAACTGGCTAGCCGAGTATATTGGTGATTTCCTTGACGTGCCGTTGCCAAATGGGACTTTCATTCCCCGTCTTCCTCAATTTTCTACTGATCTTACCCTTACTGAAAGGATTCACCAAGCCAATCATCGTCCTTACTTCACAAAGAGGGATGCTCAGCGTGCAACAGTGGTAGATCTTGACTGATGATGTTCTTTACCTTTTTGTTTGATGATAAAGGGGGAGAGTTTTATGGTTTATGGTTTTAATTTGGTTGAATTGGTGGTTTTTTTGGAAGACTGAAAAGGCTAAAGTTTTATGGCTTGGTACTTCACAAGACTTATTTATTATTTTAGATTTTAAAACTGATATATTTGATATTTTAACAGTTGATATTTGATGTATGTTGAACTAACATGAATGCAGGTAGCACGTTGTTTAAAATCTCAGGATACACTGAAAATCGGAATTCAGTTATATTAATATTATGTTGAGATTCCTGAAATGATATTATATTGTATACATGGTTTTAGGGGGAGCTAATGGGAATTAACAATTTTTTGGGTTGTCATCATCAAAAAGGGGGAGAATGTTGACTTAGTCATACTCCATCCATAAGTTTTGATGATGAATTATTCATATACTAAATTGTTTTATGGCATTTCAGGTATCTGATGATAAAGAACATTGGTGGGATATTCAAGTGGTTGAAGGATTTTTCTTTACTAGGAAACAAAGTGTAAGGTCAATTGCATAATAATTGATTTTTTATTTAAAGGATCTAGGACATATCATTGGCATTTAATTTTATGTCTTAAATGAAAAATAATTTAAATCTAATGAAAAAGTTTTTCTAAATAAAATTACTTGAGATTAGATTAAAGATATGTTATCAAAGTACAAAAGGGTTTAAAGCTTTATAAAATGTTACTTGATATTCTTGGGTTATATATATTCTAAATTTTGATTATGGCATACACGTATATATATGTATTATGTGTGCATACCTAGAAGCTAAAAGATATGGTGTGAATTTATGTATCACGTGTGCATGATGTTGAAAGTAGTATGCATACAAGCCAATTATGTTTGATGATAAAGCATATGCTTTGTATCAATCTTATTTATTTATTAATAAAAAGTATTAATTTATTAAAGGCTTTTAATTATCTACATGATCTTTGTTTTTATAATATGTGATAAACCCATAGTTTTAAGCAATGCTTTTAGAATAATGATGATGATCATTCTAATGAGATCTAAATTCTTAGAAAGCTTAAAACTAAAATAGTTCCCAATCGTTGGATTACTAAATTGGGGATTAGTGAATCCGGATAGATTAGTACATACGTTGCTTGCTCATTGGATGAGGATGATTGATGTGACGCCCCCAAAATAGGTATACAATACCCATTCTGAGTCATCAATAACATGGTACAGAATCAACTACAACTTTATTAATACAACATAAAAACTTTGAGTTTAAATACAAATATTGTCTTCTAGACAATATCAACACTCAAATAAGTCCTCATTACAATTATTGATATATTATTTTACAAAAATGGTGAGGACTACTAAAACGAATTTCTAAAACCTTCATTCGATACCCCGACTAGTACTCGTTACATTCTCGCCTCCTGAGAAGAAAAATGGAACAAAAAGAAAAAGGGTGAGCTCAACTAGCCCAGTAAAGAACATTATGACTAAGATAATATAGAACAAATTATCGTTAGTCTTCAACAGGAAAAAATCTGTGAGAATATAATAGACAACAAGTTTCAAATCAATATTCACAGCGGAAATAATAATTCATAGAAGAGTTACGTAGAGAATGAAATCTACTATTATCTATGAATTTAAAAGTTCATCATCAATATTTTATCCATGTAACATCAATCAATATTCATCTTGAATCAAATATTCATCTTTGCTTTTCTGAGCCGAAAGATATTCATCGATTAAGTCATATTCATCTTTCACATGTACATCTTTGCACTACGGGCCAAAGATATTCATTATAAAATCTTTAATTTTTGCACTACAGGCCAAAGATATTCAGTTATATCATTATTAAGGACTGAGGATGATGAAAAATATTTTAAAGAAAATGAATCCAGTGAAACAAAAGAATAAATATTAAGGATTCGTATTTCGGTTTATTCATGTCCAAAAATACCCCATAAATAATCATAGTGGAGTAAAATTCAAGAATAATCAAAACATGGATACAATCAAAGCTAGTATCCATAATAGATATTTTGGACGAAAAACAAAAATTTAATTTTTCTGTGAATAGTGGCGTATTCGTGAATAGTGTCGTAAACGTGAATAGTAACCCCGACACAAAAAGTCCCAAATTTGATTAAAAGTTCAGATCAATACTTCGGTATAATGATATTGAAAGAAATAATATCATATATGAAGAAAATAACATCCCTTACCTCGAAAAGACAGTACTTCTGACCGGAATACTAGATATAGTGTTGAAGGGAACTTGCACCATAAAGCAACACTCAAAGTATAAAAATACTTACAAGAATACGCTCGATAATATAGAGAGAGAAAGAGAAAGAAAACTTCAGTTTCTGGTGTGATTTTTAATTCTAACCTAAGCACCCTATTTATAGGAAAATGCTTAGAACACCAAAGCAGAAAATTTAATAAAATATTATTATTTATATTACAAATTCTTACTCCCACTTTTACCAACTGATTTCAGCCACCTTGCACATGTTAATGATGCCCTCAAAATGAAAAAAATGTTTTTCTTAAAAAAATTATTTAAAACTTCAAAAATCAATTATTTCGGAACTTCGAAACTTCAATAATTCACAATAAATAGCCCATTTATCAGAAAAATTCAAACCTCATGTCTTTTCAATAGGAAATTTCATTCTCTACAACTTTGCAGAAGAAAATTTTTCCAAATTCCAAAAAGAAATTGTTCGAAATCCACAAACAGACGATTTTACAAGCTATAATCAAATTTCAGTCAAGAAATGGGGTCCACGAACATGAAAAACATGTTTTAAATATTTTTAGTAACCAAAAATACTCTTCCTCCTCATTTATTCATATATCCCACATTCATTGTAAAAATATCACCATTATTATATTATTAATATAATAATATATTTAAATAATTATTTTATCGTAGAAAAAAGATGAATTTTTAACAATTGTCACATTAAAAATTTCTCCATCTATATCCACATAAAATCAATATTTTCTCATCATATAAATTAATAATTAATTATTCTGGCAACTAAGGGCTTTCAATAAATATCTCTTAAAACTTTCTATATATTGCCAATAATGTTATCTAATAATATTATTCAGATAATATGAATTATTGCTCACGATAATGGAAAATATTGTGTAGTGACAATTATTGAAACAATAGTAATATAAAATATCAACGCAAGCAATTATTGAATCAATAAAATAAAAATAATTATTGTAACAATTATTAAATGCCTTCACGTAAGAATCAATAATTGGTGCAATCTGGGTATCTTCATTTTTTAACCATTTAGTAAAAGATATCAATAACTACGCCATTTATAAACAACTTATATTTTCATTTTCTTCATCCAATCGCTTTCAAGTTATGGGCCCATTATTAAGATTGCTAGTCGTCGAATATTCCCAACAAATAAAGAATATTCCACACTAAAGCGAATATTCCATTTACGACAACAATGAATATTTTATAACCACTTGCTTATTTAAAATATTTGCGCATTTTACCCATAACTAACCACATTAATCAAATCAACCCTTACTATTTCAAAATAATAAATAGAGGAAATTCAATTTTATTTATAATAAGTTGGGGTCTTACAACCTCCCCTCCTTATGAAATTTCGTCCTCAAAATTGACGTACGTACCTGGTGTTTCGAAAAGGTGAGGATACCTCGCTTTCATTTCCGTTTCCAACTCCCAGGTCATTTCCTCATAAGCATGGTTCCTCCAAAAACTTAAACTTGTGGTATGACCTTTTGCGATGCGTAGGACATGCTCTTCCTATCCAAGATCTTGACAAGTACCTCCTGACCATTAAGTCTTGGCTATCTCGTCTAATTCTAAAATAGACGTGTTTGGATCTTTCACATATTTACTAGATATATGAAAAATATTATGAACATAGAGACATACTTAGAGAGGTAGCGCGAGTCTATAGCTACATTTCCTACTCGGTCAAGAAATAAAATGGATCAATAAATCGTGGATTGAGCTTTCCTCTTTTCCCAAATCTTGTAACTCCCTTCCATGGAAGCAATCTCGCAAATGACAATACATGATCCCCGATACTAAATTCCACGTCCTTTCGATGAAGATCCGCATAACTCTTTTGTCGATCTGTGCCATTTGTATATCGTTGTCGAATCATTTGGATTTTTTTCCGTAGTCATGCAGATCTTAACTCGGGTCCCAAACAATGTTGCTTCACCTACCTCATCCCAACATATTGGAGAGCGACACTTTCGTCCATATAATGCTTCGAATGGAGCCACACCTATACTTACCGATAAGCATTGTTGTTGAGGAGAATTCCATCAATGGTAAATACTTATCCCAACTCCTTTGAAGTCTAGCACATGTAGTCTTAATAAATCTTCAAGAGTTTGAATAGTCCTCTCGATTGTCCGTCTGGTTGAGGATGGTATCTTTGAATCAATAAATAAATCGTGCCCATAGCTTTTTGCAAGCTAACCCAAAATCTTGAAGTGAATCTTGGGTCACGATCCAAAATTATGGATACTGGCATGCCATGCAATCTCACAATTTTATTTACGTACATACGAGCAAGACGTTCAAGGAAATAAGTCTCCCTTATCGGCAAGAAATGTGCAGACTTGGTTAATCTATCAACAATAACACAAATAGCATTTATGCCTTGAGAAACCGTGGGAAGACCCGTAACGAAATCCATGGTAATGTGTTCCCACTTCCATTTTGGAATCTCAAGTGGTTTCAATGGACCTTTAGGCACTTGATGCTCCGCTTTTACACGTTGACAAGTCAAACACCTCGAGATAAATTTCGCAATCTCTCTCTTCATATTGCTCCACTAAAATTTATGCCAAAGATCACGATACATTTTGGTACTTCCAAGATGGATTGCAAACGGTGTATTATGTGCCTCCATCATGATCTTGTACTTCAAATCAGAGTTGTTAGGAACACAAAGTCTGGAGTGGACTCGAAGTATTCCTTCTTCATCAATTCTTGCCTCTAGGATAACACCTTCTTGTACTTTCTTCTTCATAATCATCATTCGTAGCGAAAGCAACTTTAACTTTTTCGATTAAAGTCGGTTCTATCGTATACTTGACATCATTGTATGGGTCCCCGAGTCTTGAATTCTATCTTCATCTTTGTAAATCACACAAAATAAGCCTTTGTATTACAAAGATCGCTTTTCGTCCTCGTGCATAAGATCTTCTACTTAATGCGTCGGCTACCACGTTAAACTTTTCGGGATGGTATTGAATGGTGTGGTCATAGTCTTTCAACGGCTCGAGCTAACGTCGTTTGTCAGCGATATATTGAGTTCCTTTGGGTGAAGAAATATTTGAGACTTTTATGGTCTGAATATATCTCCACTTTCTCCCCATATAAATAGTACCTCTAGATCTTTAGCGCGAAAACGATTGCTGCCAACTCTAGATCATGAGTAAGATAATTCCTCTCATACTCTTTAAGTTGTCACATAGGCTATGACTTTTCCACGTTGCATGAGAACACATGATGTTCCAACAGACAGGATGTATAAAGACGGAACCAGGTCCGACGTATAACGCACAGACAGGATGTTCCAACAGAATAATAACGAATGGAATAACAACAGAAATCACCAAGTATAGGGAAGACCGCGTATACAGGTTATTCCAACAGAATAATAAACAATGTAATAAAAGAAGTTCTCTTCATGAATATGAAAAAAAATAATACCCCTTATCTTAGAATAAAGATAGATACTGGAATAGAAATGTAGCAGACTTCTTTTCTTCTTTCTCTCTAAAATAAATGCTCTATAGCTTTGGTGAATTGGTGAGAAATGAAGGAAGAATGAGCTTCTATTTATAGAAAAATATAGTTTCGATAATTGCACGTTTTGGGGCTTGAAAAATTACAGTACAATACCTTCAACTTTTCTTTCATTTTAATTTAGTCCTGCAAGTATTATCAAACTTTTTACATCCCCTAATAGTAAATAATGTGACTCAATAGTACACACGTGTGAATAAATAGTTATATAAACATGTGAATTAGTAGCAATTAATTGCTCATTTATCCGATAAATTACCCGATTTATCAATATAACCCCCAGACATCAATTATCATCGGAATAGATGTCGATTTCAACTAACACCAATAATTCCAACATAATGGAACTATCAAATTCATCTTTAATCAACACGAACTTATTCATTATTAATATCATAACTCACAATATTTAACAACCAGGTCGTTCCCAGGAAAGAGGGGGCTTTCCAATAAGAATTTCTCCCTATTGGCGCGCAAATAGGTGACCAAACCTCTCCTTGGCAAAACTTTTAGACATTGTAAATATTGCAATTTAATAATATGAATAACTTTGTCGTCTCAATTATTGATTTAATAATATATCATATAATGCAGATGATACTGTGACAATAATCGAATCAATAATATGAGGAGATATGATGTAACAATTACTATAGCAATAATTGAGTATAAGCGAGTGACTTCTCACGTAAGCATCAATAATCAATAAGTGTGCGCTACTATGCAACCATGCGATTATTCTTAATTTTACTATAAGACCCCAACTTATTATTAATGAAATTTAATTTTTCTATTTATTATTTTGAAATAGTAAGGGTTGATTTGATTAATGTGGATAGTTAGGGGTTAAATACATAAATATTTCAAAATAAGCAAGTGGTTATAAAATATTCATTGTTGTTCGGGGAATATTCGTTTGGTCGTGGAATATTAAATCTGCATTCGGGGAATATTAAATGACGACGGTATGATATATATATGGGCCCCATAACTGAAAGCGATTGGATGAAGAAAAGCGACAAATATAAGTTGGTTAAAAATAAATTGGCGTAGTTATTACCAGTTAAGGCATTGGAATACCCGGTGGTTAAAATACGATGTCTGGCGTGGTTGCATTATGTAGTACAAGGTATTACGCGATGATTGTTGAATTATTGATCCTTACGTAAGAAGGCACTACTCAATAATTTTCACGGTAGTTCTTATTCAATATTTTATTTTATTGATTCAATAATTGCTGCGTTGATATTTTATATTATTGTTGTTCAATAATTGTCCTTTGCACATTATCTCCATTATCGGATCAATAATTCATATTATTTAAATAATATTATTAGATAGCATTATTGGCAATGTCTAGAAAGTTACATCGAGGAGAGGTTTGGTCACCTAATGCGGCGTCGATAAGGAGAAATCCTTATCTGAAAGCCCCTCTTTCTGTAGCGGCTTTGGTTGTCATAATTGTGATTACGTAATATTATTTGTGAATAATTAATTATTGATTTATATGATAAGAAAATATTTATAAATGATGGATTTATTTGTTTTATGTGGTTATAATTGAATGATTTAATGTTGAGGTGTTTTATCGGTATTTTATCGGATTGGAGGTATTAAAAATCAAATCGGGGGTTTTGAGATATATTGCGGGGTTATAATTTTTAATCCGAGTGAGTTGGATTGTGGTAATTTTTGGGTATGTTATACATACATAAGTTGAGTATATGTCCACAAATTTTGAGCGAATTAAAAATGCACGAATGATTTGTTATGAATTTTAAGAGGTGTCGATTAGGAAATTAGGTTTATAATTGATTTTGGTGGAAAATTCTAGAATTGAGTGGGCCCCACTTGTGGTTGGTGAAGAAATGTGCTGAATTTTATTTCAAATGTGGTGGGTGGGAATATTAGCGAGTAAAGCCATCAAAGTTGCGAGTTAAGTCCTGTCTAAGTCTTTAACATTTTCCTATAAATAGAGGGCTAAGTTAGAATTGAAAATCACACCGAAACAAGTTTTCTCTCTTTCTCTCTATATTATCGAGCGTTTTCTTGTGAGTATTTAGATATTTTGAGAGTTCTTTATTCAAGACAAGTTTCATTCAAAGATCACTCGACCTTTCATTCAAAATCTTGATTCTTTGAGGTAAGGGATGTTATTTTCTTCTCAAATGATATTATTTCTTGATATCATTATGCTAAAATATTGGTTGGAATTTTTTATCAAATTTGGAACTTTTTCATGTAAGTTACTTATTCATGAGTTACTATTCACGAGTTACTATTCATGAGTTACTATTCACGAGTTACTATTCAAGTACTATTAAATGAAGCGTGAAGATATTTTTTTTGTGGAATTTCTATCTTTTGGTGTAGATTCTTATTCACGTATATGGGCACTATTCACGTATCTGACTTACTATTCACGAATACGGCACTATTCATAGAAAAATGAAAATTTTTCTTTTCGTCTAAAATATCTATTCGGATACTAGCTTTGATTGTATCCATGTTTTGATCATTCTTGAATTTTACACCACTATGATTATTTTTGAGGTATTTTTGGGCGTGGATAAAACCAAGTACGAATCTTTAATCCTTGTCATTTTGTTTCCTTTGGATTCGTTTCTTTAAAAATATTTTCATCATCCTCGGTCTTAAATAATGATATTATTGAATATCTTTGGCCGTAGTGCAAAGATGAATATTTGATTTGAGATGAATATTGATTGATGTTATAGGGATAAAATATTGATGATGGATTTATTAAATTCATAGATTATAGTAGATTTCATTCTCTACGTAACTCTTCTATGAATTATTATTTCATTGCGAATATTGATCTCGAAACTTGTTGTCTATTGTATTCTATCGATTTTTCCTGTTGAAGACTAACGATAATTTGTTCTATATTATCTTAGTCATAACATTCTTTTCTTGGGCTAGTTGAGCTCACCCTTTTCCTTTTGTTCCATTTTTTTGGAGGCGAGAAATATAAGCGAGTGCAGTCGGGGTATGGAATGAAGGTTTTAGAAAGGATTGTTTAGTAGTCCTCACCATTTTTTAATGTATCAATAAATGTGATGAGGATTTATTTGAGTATAGATATTATGCAGAAGATAATATTAGTATTCAAACTCACGCTTTCTTGTTGTAATAATAAAGTTGTAGTTGTTTACATACCATGTATTGACACCTCAGAATGGGTGATGTATACCTATTTTGGGGGCGTCACGGTTGGTATCGAGCTTAGGATATGATCTCTGGCGGAGATCGGGGAATAGAACTAGGAGGGGAGAGACGAGTAAATCCTTCGCTAGTGTGTCCTACCTAAGCTTATTTGTTAGTTGGTCGGTATATAGGGATATTATGTGATATATTGATTTCCTTAATTAACCCTTGTTTTATAAAAGTATTTGAGAATGTCGTGAGAATATTAACAATGGAAATGAGCGATGGAGGAGATTGTGTACTCACCAACGAGGAGAGCGTACAACAGTGGCAATGTTCCTCCTGTGAACAACACCATTGAAGCGAGATGATGAGCGAGGGATGTTTAGAAGCTTTTTGCGAGTTCATGCAAAATCGCAGACGAGGAGACTCGTGTTCAAAATATGGAGGAGGAAATGATAGCAATTCACGGGTTGTCACAACCAAGCGATTCAAAGAGTTGGGACCACACGAATTTAAGGAAAGCGGATCCGATCATGGCGGAAACATGGGTCAAACAAATTACCAAGATATTCGATGTCTTGGGATGCGGAAAAACGAAGGTTCCATTTGCCACCTTTATGTTAGAGGCGAGGCGATTCATTGGTGGGAGTCGTGAAGCGTACCCATCCAACCGACTTTTCGGCATGTCTGGAGAGCGTTTCAGAAACTATTTAATGACAAGTACTTCCACGAAAGTATTCGTCGTATGAAGGAAGTGGAGTTTATTAGATGGAGCGAGAATAACATGGCGGTATCCCGATCGAGGCGAAGTTCGCGGAGTTATCCAGTTTGCACCTCATTTGGTGGAGAATGAGGAGCGTATGACGCGGATGTTTACGAGAGGTTTGAAACCAAGCATACGTCGATATCTCATTTCTCATAAATTTTCCTCTATTCAGGATGTTGTCAGCGAGGCTCGATTGTTAGGCGAGATAATAGAAATACGTTCAACCGAGGGACCATAACCGAGGATCATATCTAGAAGATAGCGATCATCGGAATAACGATAACCGGTGGAGAAAGAAGAATACGGACAAAGGCGGTAACCACTCTGGTGGTAATCATAGCCATGAAAATAGAAGAAAGCGAGTCGGGAGGAGATTTTAAAAAGAGGAGATTCAACAACGACCGTATGAAGGCGTCGTGGTAGAAGTGGCTGGTTCAAGGAGAGAAAGATCATCGGTCGTATGTTACAAATCACGAGAAAAGAGGGACATATCATCACCCAAAGCGCCTAGCAGTTTAAGGTATGCTATAATTGTGGAAAGGAAGGACATATCGCTTCGAGATTATGCGGTAGCGAAACCTAGTTATTGGCGGTGACTCAAAAGACTATCCCGAGAAAAGTCAAAGTCAACGATTTACGGAAGGCGTTTGTCGTAACTTGGGGTAAAATCACGAGGAACACGACGAAGTTAGCGGGTTAGTTAATTATAAATTCTTGCGAAGTTTATACCTTACTGATACCGGTTCTACCCATTCTTTTATCTCTCTTGCTTGCGCTCAACGTTTGAACTTGACTACGGAGAAATTAGACTTTGACCTATTTATGGAGACTCGATTGGGAGAAACTTTCATTACATCCATTGTTTAGAAATCTTGCTTGATTCAAGTTGGCACTATCACATTACACGTTAACCTTATTTCTATAGAGATATTTGTTTTGATGTGATTTTAAGGTTAACTACTCATCATGCCGAAATTGATTACTTTCGTAAGGTTGTTAGTTTTCATATTCTTAAGCAACTTTGTTATTCGAATTCAAGCAATCAAACCATTGTAGTCAAATATTTTCATATCAAGCCATGAAGTCATTCGTTTATTACGGATGTCAAGTTTTCTTAGTCCATGTTATGGATTTGAATAAAGACACGTCAGATTTGAATAATATTCTGTTGTTATTGATTTTTCTGATGTATTTCTGAAGAATTTCTTGGCTTACTCCCAAAGACCGATATTAAATTTTGTATCGACTTTGAACCCGGTATAAAACTTATTCCTAAAATCTCATATCGAATGGCTCTATTGAACTTCGAGGAGTTAAAAATTCAACTATAGAATTTGGTACACGAGCCTTTATCTGGTGACTTCCTTTGTGGAATGCAGCAAGACGAGACTCTCTCGTAAGGGACACCATATTCGATGCGATAGTAAAGCGATAGGTGTCATTGTAGCGTGTTATCAAGGTTGGGATATGAGTCACGATTGAGAACAACCTAAGTCTCAGAATCGAAATCGTAGCTTTCAGGCTTAGTTGGTTATTATCGGAGATTCGTTGAAGGATATTCTCGAATCGCTATTCCATTAACGTGGTGACTCATAGAGATACAAAATTCAAATGGAGCAAGGAATGTGGTAAGAGCTTGAAGAACTCGAGAGGAGACTCATTTCAAAGACATGTTACGACCATGCCATCCTCGGAAAAGTGAGCGTGGTAGGTGGCGTGTTGAGTAGAAGATCGTATATACAAATCTGAGTGCGATATTGTCAAAGACTCATTTAGTATAATAATATACAAATAATAGAGATGGAGATGAAAACTCTAGGTACCCACGTGATGATATCTGATGCGTGATGATATCTGAGTATAATCGACTTTAATCGATAAAGTTAAAATTCATTCAAGCTACACACCGGGTGATGAATTTGAAGAAGGAGGTGCGAAGTTGTTATTTCAAAAGCAAGAATCGGTGAGGTGAGGAAAGCTTCAAACCTTCGATTTATTAATCCGATTGAAATTCTCGATCGAATAGGAAGCGTGGCCTATAGACTCGTTTTCCGCAAGTAGTATGGCGTGTTCATAACGTTTTCACGATCGATGTTACGTAAATATGTGGACGACCCGAACTACGTCATTGAGTTAGAACCAGGACGAGATAGTGAAGACTTAACGTATGAGGAGGTACTGTCAAGATTTTGGATAGGAAGGAGCATGTTCTACGCAAGAAAGGTCATACCACAAGTTAAAGTTTTGTGGAGGAATCATCTTTATAGAGCGAAATGACACGGGAATTGGAAAGCGGAAATGAAAGCGAGGTATCCTCATCTTTTGAAACACACAGTACGTACGTCCAATTTCGAGGACGAAATTTCATAAGGAGGGAGGTTGTAAGACCCCAACTTATTATTAATGAAATTTAATTTTCTATTTATTATTTTGAAATAGTAAGGTTGATTTGATTAATGTGGATAGTTAGGGGTTAAATACGCAAATATTTCAAAATAAGCAAGTGGTTATAAAATATTCATTGTTGTCGGGGAATATTCGTTTTGGTCGTGGAATATTCATCTTTGTCGGGGAATATTAAATACTGAATGGTAATGACCATGTGGGGCCCATAACTGAAAGCGATTGGATGAAGAAAAGCGACTAATATAAGTTGGTTAAAAAATAGCAGGCGTAGTTATTACAGATTAAGATCTGTTGGAATACCGGTGGTTAAAATACTGATGTCTGGCGTGGTTACGCAGTAGCACAAGGTATTGCGCAGTATTGTTGAATTATTGATCCTTACGTAAGAAGGCACTACTCAATAATTTTCACGGTGAATTCTTATTCAATATTTTATTTTATTGATTGATAATTGCTGCGTTGATATTTTATATTATTGTTGTTCAATAATTGTCACTGCACATTATCTCCATTATCAGATCAATAATTCATATTATTTAAATAATATTATTAGATAGCATTATTGGCAATGTCTAGAAAGTTACATCGAGGAGAGGTTTGGTCACCTAATTGCTTGCCAGGATGAGGAGAAATCCTTATCGGAAAGCCCCCTCTTTCCTGGGAACGGCTGGTTGTCATAATTGTGATTCTGTAATATTATTTGTGAATAATTAATTATTGATTTATATGATAAGAAAATATTTATAAATGATGGATTTATTTGTTTTATGTGGTTATAATTGAATGATTTAATGTTGAGGTGTTTTATCATTATTTTATCGGATTGGAGGTATTAAAAAATCAAATCGGGGTTTTGAATATATTGCGGGGGTTATAATTTTTAATCAAATAGTTGGATTGTGGTAATTTTTGGGTATGTTATACATACATAAGTTGAGTATATGTCCACAAATTTTGAACGAGATTAAAATGCACGAATGATTTGTTATGAATTTTAAGAGGTGTACGATTAGGAAATTAGGTTTATAATTGATTTTGGTGGAAAATTCTAGAATTGAGTGGGCCCCACTTGTGGTTGGTGAAGAAATGTGCTTAATTTTATTTCAAATGTGGTGGGTGGGAATAGTAGCGAGTAAAGCCATCGAAGTTGCGAGTTAAGTGCGCTTTGCGTCTTAACATTTTCCTATAAATAGAGGGCTAAGTTAGAATTGAAAATCACACCAGAAACAAGTTTTCTCTCTTTCTCTCTCTATATTATCGAGCGTATTCTTGTGAGTATTTAGATATTTTGAGAGTTGCTGTTCAGTACAAGTTTCATTCAGCATCACTTCTGACCTTTCATTCCGAAGTACTGATTCTTTGAGGTAAGGGATGTTATTTTCTTCTCAAATGATATTATTTCTTCAATATCATTATGCTGAAATATTGGTTGGAATTTTTTATCAAATTTGGAACTTTTTCATGTCGGGGTTACTATTCATGAGTTACTATTCACGAGTTACTATTCATGAGTTACTATTCACGAGTTACTATTCACAAGTACTATTCATGAAGCGTGAAGATGTTTTTTTGTGGAATTTCTATCTTTTGGTGTCGGAGTTACTATTCACGTATACGGCACTATTCACGTATACGGCACTATTCACGAATACGGCACTATTCACCGAAAAATGAAAATTTTTCTTTTCGTCTAAAATATCTATTATGGATACTAGCTTTGATTGTATCCATGTTTTGATCATTCTTGAATTTTACACCACTATGATTATTTTTGAGGTATTTTTGGACGTGGATAAAACCAAATACTGAATCCTTAATCCTTGTCATTTTGTTTCTTTGGATTCGTTTCTTTAAAAAATATTTTCATCATCCTCGGTCTTAAATAATGATATTATTGAATATCTTTGGCACAGAGTGCAAAGATGAATATTTGATTTGAGATGAATATTGATTGATGTTCTGAGGATAAAATATTGATGATGAACTTTTAAATTCATAGATTATAGTAGATTTCATTCTCTACGTAACTCTTCTATGAATTATTATTTCCATTGCGAATATTGATCTGAAACTTTGTCTATCATTGTATTCTATCGATTTTTCCTGTTGAAGACTAACGATAATTTGTTCTATATTATCTTAGTCATAACATTCTTTCTTGGGCTAGTTGAGCTCACCTTTTCCTTTTTGTTCCATTTTTCTCGGGAGGAGAGAATATAGCGAGTGCAGTCGGGGTATGGAATGAAGGTTTTAGAAAGGATTGTTTAGTAGTCCTCACCATTTTTTAATGTATCAATAAATGTGATGAGGATTTATTTGAGTATAGATATTATACAGAAGATAATATTAGTATTCAAACTCGCGATTTCTTGTTGTAATAATAAAGTTGTAGTTGTTTACGTGCCGTATGTATTGACACCTCGGAATGGGTGATGTATACCTATTTTGGGGGCGTCACATTTACTACTATACAAAGTAGTTCAACAGTATTATGGTAAAACTTTTTGTAGTTATTTTCATAAAAAATATTTTTGTCGTTAAAATAATAATTACATTATTGAGGTCCACAATAATAATGTGTGTCGTTGTCACGAATATTCCTCGCTAAAAGCGAATATTCCCCCAACCAATCGAATATAATATAACAACTTACATACTTTGCAGAATTTATAAATACTATCCATAACTATAACATTATAACAAATTTATTCTATAATATTCAAAAATGATAATTATAGAAAAATCATTTTTATTCATAAAAGTTGGGGTCTTACAACCTCCCCTTCTTATGAAATTTCGCCCTTGAAATTAGGGTACGTACCTGGTATGTCGAAGAGGTAAGGATACCTTGATTTCATTTCAGATTCTAACTCCCAGGTCATTTCCTCAACATCGTGGTTCCACCATAAAACTTTAACTTGAGGTATCACCTTGGAGCGTAGAAAATGTTTCTTCTTATCCAAGATTTGAACAAGAACCTCTTCATACGTTAAATCTTCCGCTATTTCATCAGGTTCTAACTCAATAATATGATTCGGCTCTTACACATATTTACGTAACATGGATATATAAAAAACGTTATGAACACGAGACATACTTGGCGGTAAAGCGAGTCTACAGGTTACAGTCCCTACTCGATCGAAGATTAAAAATGGGCCAATGAATCGAGGATTGAGCTTTCCTCTCTTTCCAAATCTCGTAACTCCTTTTCATGGAGCAACACGTAACAACACATGATCTACAACATCGAATTCCACGTCTTTTCGATGAAGATCAGCATAACTCTTTTGTTAATCTTGTGAGGTTTTTTATCGTTCCGGATCGTTTGAATCTTTTTTAGTAGTTATACGTACCAACTCTGGTCCCAACAACGTTGCTTCACCCACCTCATCCTAGAATCTTTGGAAGCGACACTTTCTTTCATACAACGCTTGAATGGAGCTATGCAATACTTGTTTGATAAGCTTGTTGTTATAGGAAAACTCCACCGATGGTAAGAACTTGTCCTTGACCTTGAAGTCGAGGAACACGAGTCTTAATAAATCTTCAAGAGTTTGAATAGTCCTCTACGATTGTCGTCAAATGCGAGGATGATATGTCGAACTAAATCGTAAATCCGTGCCCATAGCTTTTTGCAAACTAACCCAAAATCGTGAAGTGAATCTTGGGTCTCAATCAGAAACTATGGATACTGGTATACCATGCAATCTTACAACCTCGTTTATGTACATACGAACAAGACGTTCAAGTGTATAAGTTTCTAGTATAGGTAAGAAATTAGTAAACTTGGTCAATCTATCAATAATGACCCAAATTGCATCTATGGCTTGAGAAACCTTGGGAAGACCAGTAACGAAATCCATGGTAATGTGCTCCCACTTCCATTCTGGAATTTCAAGTGGTTGCAATGGACGTTTTGGTACTTGATGCTCCGCCTTGACTCGTTGACAAGTTAAACACCTTGAGATAAACAGCGTTATCTCCCTCTTCATATTGCCCCACCAAAATGTATGTCGAAAATCATGATACATTTTGGTACTCCCAGGATGGATTGCAAACGGTGTGTTGTGCGCCTCCATCATGATTTTATACTTTAAGTCAGGGTTGTTAGGAACACAAAGTCTGGAGTTGACTCGAAGTATTCCTTATCGATTCTTTCTTCCGGCATAGCACCTTCTTGCACTTTCTTCCTCATACGTATCAGCTCCAGGTCTGTAATTTGAGCAGCTTTAACTTTATCGATTAAAGTTGGTTCTACTCATATATTCGCCATCATCACGTAGGTCCCTGGAGTCTTTATCTCTATCTCCATCCTTTGCAAGTCATACAAAATGGGCCTTTACGTTGACAATATCGCACTCGTACCCGCATATGATCTTCTACTCAATGCGTCAGCTACCACATTCGATTTTCCAGGATGGTATTGGATGGTATGATCATAATCTTTCAGCAGATTCAAGCCAACGTCATTTGTCGCATGTTGAGTTCCTTTTGAGTGAAGAAATATTTGAGGCTTTTATGATCCGTAAAGATCTCCACTTTCTCCCCATACAAGTAATGCCTCCAAATCTTTAGTGCAAAACGATTGCTACTAACTCTAGATCATGAGTAGGATAATTCCTCTCATATTCTTTTGAGTTATCGTGAGGCATAATTTATGATGACTTTCCCATGTTGCATGAGAACACAACCTAACCCTTTGCCGAAGCATCTTGTAGATGACAAATCCTCTCCGAGGCGGATGGTATTGTCGAGCAGTCTTTGAAATAAGTCTCCTCTTGAGTTCTTGAAAACTCTTCTCATATTCTTCGCTCCAACCGAATTTTGTATCTTTCTAAGTCAGCTGAGTTAATGGAGTAGCGATTCGAGAAAATCCTTCCACGAATCTCCAATAATAACCGACTAAGCCGAGAAAGCTACGTACTTGATCAGCGATTTCAGGTTGCTCTCGACTTTGAATAAGCTTCAATCTTTCTTTGGGTCGATAGATATTCCATGACTTGATACTACGTACCCAAGGAATGCTACTTCCTCAAGCCAAACTCGCATTTCTTCAACTTGGCATAAAGCTTATATTCACGAAGCTTTTGGAGTATCGACCTCAAGTGTTCTTTCATGATCTTCACGGCTTTTGGAATAAATAAGGATGTCATCAATAAAGGCGACCACAAAGTGATCCAAATATTCCTTAAATACTCGGTTCATCATATCCATGAAGGCGGCTGGCGGAGCATTAGTCAATCCAAAAGACATGACTAGGAATTCATAATGCCCGTCAGGAGTTACGAAAGTCGTCTTTGGAATATCATCGATTTCTAATCTTCAATTGGTGATATTGAGCGAAGATTAATCTTTGAAAAGAATTTGGCGCCTTACTGTTGTCAAGTTGAGCAGTAAATCAATACGTGGCAATGGGTACCTATTTTTGATGGTGACATGGTTGACTCCCGATAATCAATACAAAATCGCATACTCCCGTCTTTCTTTTTCACGAATAGAGCAGGAGCACCCGAGGAGAAGTACTGGGCCGAATGAAAGCGATGTCTAACAATTCCTGCAATTGGGTCTTTAACTCACGAAGTTGATAGGAGCCATTTGATATGGGGCTTTGGAAATAGGTTTTGTACCGATTTCAAAGGTCGATACAAAATTTAATTTCACGCTCTACGGGGTAGGCGAGGAAGTTATTCGGGGAATCGTCGGAAATTCATTAACAATAGAAATATCATTTAAAAGCGGCGTATTTTTATTTAGATCGTGACATGAGCTAAGAAAGCTTGACATCCATTTTTTCAATAAGCGAATAGCTTTATGGCTTGAGATGATAGTGATTGATTTTAATGGTTTGGTTGCTTGAAATCGCATAATAGGTTGGTTAGGAATATGAAAGCTAATAACCTTACAAAATAATCAATTTTTGCATGATGAGTAGTTAACCAATCAATCCACAGAATTACGTCAAATGCAAGTATTTTCAATGAAATAAGATCGACGGGTAATGTGAGGGTACCGATTTGAACTAAACAAGACTTATAAGCGAGTGGATGTAATGAAGGTTTCTCCCGATGGAGTTTCAACGAGATAAGTCAAAGTCCAATTTCTCAGAGTCAAATTTAAGCGTTGGTATAGTAGGAGAAATAAAAGTGGGTGGAACGATTATCAAATAAGGTATATACTTGCTAGAGTTTATGATAAGCTTACGTGATGACCTCGTTCGGGTTCCTTGCTTTACGAGAGGTCACGACAAACGCTCTCCCTTGAACCTCTAGGTTTTGTCTTATGCAGGGATGACCTTTGATGCCTCCATCCCAGTTGGACTTGTCTTCGGTGCACGACAAAATCGGGCCAGGTGACCTTCTCTTCCATAATTGTAACATGTTTTGGAGGGCATCGCGCAATTTGGACTGATGTGTCCCTCCCCTCCACATTTGAAGCATATGATAGGTGGTCATTCTTCTTCCTTAACGACAGGTGCTGATGCTGATGTCTTTCCATCATTATTGAATCTCCTCTTCTTGAAATGTCCATTCTTATTGTTTTGGCCATGATTACCACCGAAGTGGTTACCATTTCTGGCATGTTGATTCCCTCCATGCTTATTGTCACCGCTCGATGTTGTTTTTCTTGGTAGTATTATCATTTTGTCATTTGCTCTCTTTTGGTTGGGTTGACTCATTATCGCGCTCCGATAAGCGAGCCCTATTAACAACATCGAATACAAACACAATTTATGAGAGATAAGATATTGGCGTATCTCGGGTTTGAACCTCTTAGAAACATTCGTGTCATTCTCTCCTCATTATCAACCAAATGGGGACGGAAATCGGACATTTCGGCAAACTTGGCCCGTCTTTGCGACACGGTCATATTATTTTGTTCCGGTTTAATGAACTCTACCTCTTTCATGTGACGAATACTTTTGGGAAAGTACTTGTCATTGAGCAGTTCTTGGAACTTCTCCCAAGACATCTTCGGTCGGCGAGTTGAGTCGCTTTCTGATTCCCCCGATAATGCCTCCGCACTTGCGCAACATAAAGGTGGCAAAGGAACCTTTTGCTCCTCGGAGCATCCCAAGACATCAAATATCTTGTTGATCTGTTTTATCCATGTCTCGCCTTAAGTGGCTTTGGCTCTCCAAAAAAACTCCGGTGGTCCCGGCTCCTTGAAGCTGTTTGGCGGTGGTGGTCAAGAGTTGCTAGTGTTTCCACTGTATTTTGGATGAGGAGCCGCTCTCGCCTCGATGTTGCATGAATTGCATGAAGCCTCGGAACATTCCATCGTTCATCATTTGGTCGGTGTTGTTATTTGCATGAGGATTGTCGCCTTCACGATGCACATTGTCCTGAATTATTGATCTGTGGAGACTCAGCGGTCTCCATGCTCCATTGATGTTCTCAACATTCTCGGATGCCATTTTCAAATCTTGTCACAAAACAAGGGTTAATTAATATATCACATATTATCCCTATACTCAAGACCAATTAAATACCAAATAAACTTAGGTAGGTCATCTTAGCGAAGGAATTCTCCGTCTCTCTCCCTCTAGTTCTTGTCTCACATCTCGGCCGGGATCATATCCCTAAGTTTTGATACCAACTATGATGCCCCAAAATAGGTATACATCACCTATTCTAAAGTCGCCAAATACATAGTATAGAATACAAATCTGATCTTAAATATACAACAAGAGTTTGTGAGTTTTAATACAAATATTATCTTCTAGACAATATCCACTCTCGAATAAGTCCTCATTACATTTATTATCACTTTATTTTATAGAATAGTGAGGACTACTAAGACACCATCTCGGATAGTCACTCAGTTCCTGACTAGTCGGCTACGTTCTCATTTCACGAGAAGAACAATGAAAGAAAAGGTGAGCTCAACTAGCCCGAGTAAAAAATATTATGACTAAGATAATGCGAGAATAAATTATCATTAGCCTTCAACAATGTTAAAGCGATAAAATACAATAGACATCAAGTTTAAGCTGCGGTAGAACAATGATCCATTAAAAGAGTCAAGTAGAGAATAAAATCTACTATCTTTTATGATTTAAAAGGTTTTCATCACTTTTTATCATTTGAGACTCGGTTTAATAAATAATCCACATCATCCACCTTGACTACGGCCGAGGATATTCATTAGGTCGCGACCACAAATTATCCATGCACTACGGGCGAGGATATTCGTGTATTCATTAATGGTCGTGATCATGCCAACAATTTGTCCATCGATGCACTACGGACCAATGAGGACTTTTACCACATCATTTGTAACATTACGATTATGATTGCCTTAGAATAATCCACAGTGGCCATAATCATACCAAGTCCATCCATGCACTCTGAGGCCATGAGATGACTTTCAAAAAATATAAACATGAGGATGATGACAATGATATAAGAATTGATAAAACAAGTTCAAGAATTAATTTATTCGAGGAACTAATAAATCTAAATTGTCGACATGATACTTCTTTTGTAGAGTAAAATTCAAGAATGCTCGGAAGAATATTTTCATGAAAAGATCTTTAGATGAAAGCGCAAATATCGAGGATATTCCACTAATTTCATGGAGTATAGAAGTCAAAACTTTAACTTATTTGAGTATAATAAAGAATGGAATAACAAAAGAAATCATCACCATGCATGCGGTACTTGGCATATCTGAGTTATTCAGCGAATAATAAATAACGGAACGGTCGGGGCGTAAATTATCTTGACCAAGCGGGATATTCAACAGAATAATAAAGAATGGAATAACAACAAAAATCACCATGCATGCGGTACTTGCAGCGTAGGCGAGTTATTCAACAAAATAATAAATAACGAGAACCGGTCGGTCGTAAAAGCGCCTTGACGGGATATTCAGCGAGAATAATAAAAAGGCGGAACCGAAGTCCAGGCGTATAACGCCTTGTGAGCAGGATGTTCAGCGAGAATAATAACGAATGGAATAACAAATGAAATCACCAAGTATAGGGTAGGCCAGCGTATCTGAGTTATTCCAGCGAGAATAATAAAGAATGGAATAATGAAGTTCTCTTCATGAATATGAAAAAAATAATACCCTTACTACTTAGAATAAAGTTGGATCTTTGGAATAGAAATGTAGCGAGACTTTCTTCTTCTCTTCTATTTTCTCTATAATAAATGCTCTATAGCTTTGGTGAATTGGAGAGAAATGAAAGAAAAATGAGCTTATTTATAGAAAAATATAATTTCGATAATTTACGTTTTGGGGCTCAAAAATTATAATCTGATACCTCAACTTTTTCTTTCATTTTTAATTTAGTCTGCAGTATTATCAAACTTGCACCACCTCCCTAATAGTAAATAATGTGACTCGATAGTACACACATGTGAATAAATAGTTATATAAACATGTGAATTAGTAGCAATTAATTGCTCATTTATCGATAAATTATCCGATTTATCAATATAACCCCAGAACATCAATTATCATCGAAATAGATGTCGATTTCAACTAACACCAATAATCCCGACATAATGGAACTATCAAATTCATCTTTAATCAACACGAACTTATTCATTATTAATATCATAACTCACGATATTTAACAACGGATCGTTCCCGGAAAGGAGGCTTTCCGATAAGGATTTCTCCTATTGGCGCCTTGATTAGGTGACCAAACCTCTCCTTGATGGAACTTACAGACATTATAAATATTGTAATTTAATAATATGAATAACTTTGTCGTCTCAATTATTGATTTAATAATATATCATATAATGCGAGATGATCTTGTGACAATAATCGAATCGATAATATGAGAGATATGATGTAACAATTCTTGTAGCAATAATTGAGTATAAGCGGGTGACTTCTTACGTAAGCATCAATAATAATCGATATCGATGCGATAACCGTGTATTCTTTGTACTTTTACTCTAGAATAGTTCGATAGTATTAGCAAGTAAAACTTCCGCCGTTATTTTCATAAAAATATTTTTGTCGTTAAAACAATAATTACGTTATTAGGGTCCACCATGATGATTGTGTCATTATGCGAATATTTCTGCTTAAAAGCGAATATTTAAGCCGATCGAATATAATATAACAACTTGCATACTTTGCGAATTTATAAATACTACCCATAACTATAACATTATAACAAATTCATTCCATAATATTCAAAAATAATAATTATAGAAAAATTATTTTTATTTATAAAAATTGGTTCTTACACTTTGGGATAACACTCTTTTAATTATTCTTCTTCCTTTTTTTTTTCTTTTTTTTTTGTTTGTCTTCATGAGTCAAGATGTTTTGTTAAACACTAAAACACATATGAATGTCATTGTTGCGTAAGATTATATGTCAAACTATTTTAATAAATAGTGATTAAAATAACATTTTGAATTCATTTTATATAGGATTTTTAACTAATACTGATTATGTTTTAAAATTACGAATATAATTTTTTTTAGTTCGGTTCAAAATTAGAGATATATCTTTAGAGAGTTACTATTTATATAAGAAAAAAAATGATATTTCTCATAAAATCTGATTCACATGAAGGGGCCCACTCACTATTCATATGAGGAGAGCCTTGCAAAAATATTATTTTTTATGAAAATATCAATTCTCTATTTTTATTTTAAAACACTAAAAAGTGTCATTATTTTATTAATTACACTACCATTACTTAACTAGTATTTAGAGTACATTTAATATAAATTACAATTAACAGATAAAATACGACTGTGAATCCCGTGCTTGGCACGAGATATTGAGATAGTATTATTAATAGCAACTTTAGTCATGATTTTCTTTTGTTAATCTGATGGACTAAGATGACTTAAAAAACACTATTGTAACAATGAATTAAGTCTTGATACGTTATATGATCTAATTCGAATTCGAGATTTGACCCGAATTATTATATATAGTATCAAAGTCAAGAACAAAAGTGTTAGAATTTGAGATTGGACTCGCGCGAGTTGTTACAAATGGTATCAAAATCGAGATAGAAATGAGAAAATAAATATTCCAAGTTATGTGTAGTTATGGTTTCAACCTAACGTCAAGTTCTTAAGTTTTAAGTTGGGAATTTGTAATGTTATAATATTGCATCTAAACATGTGAGAGAATTTAATGAGTATAAGGACTAAGATACTATTAATAGTATCTTTAATTATGATTTTTTTTAAATAATCTTCTTATAACATAAAAAATGGTAAATACAATCTCACAGCATACATATGTATTACTTGACCCAATAAGTCAAAGCGGAGGTCCGCGGTATGCGTGTGTGATATATATAATATTATGTATTTCTTTTTATGTGATAGTAACATTGTTATCTTTTTTGTGAGCATATAGTGAACTAGATATATTATTTAAATAATACATAGGGCTAAGATATATAATTTTGTTTTGTTTTCATTTACATTTTGGTTTGGTTGTGTATACTTTTTCTTTTTTGTGAGCTAATTTTTTTTTTTTGGGAATTGGTATTAATATAAGTAAATTTTGATATTTTTATAAGTTTTCTTTAACTTTTGCATACAGAAAATTGATAATTACACAATATTTTTTTATATTTTTACAACAAAAGTGTCGTTATAGATGTATAACGATGGTGAAAATCGTCGCTATAGATCCTATAGCGATGGGTTTGTTGTGGAAATATCGTTTTCTATTGTAGATTTATCAATTTTCTTGCATAAAACTCATTTATTATTGAGTAATGCTACAGACAAATTATTCTACAAATATTTTATAAACTGCTGATGTGACATACTCCACCTCAGTATATTGATCAATAAATTGCTTCAATGTAGTCTTCGGCCCCACATAATATGTTGAGGTGGAGTATATCACATCAGCCGTTTATAAAATATTTGTAGAATAATTTGTGTCTCTAGCATTATTCTTTACTATTTACATTATTCTTTACTATTTACATGAGAGATCTTGTGAAAGTATTAATTTTACCCGTAAAAATATTCATTCTATTCTTTTCTTATTTTTCTCATGGATTTGCTTCTTATATTACATTTTATTCGATATTTGCAAATAACAAAACATAATTGAAGGATAAAATAGTAATCTAAAATTAAAAGTTACAATTTTTTTTCATTTTCATTTTATAAACTCAAATAAACTTCTAATTTTTTATTTTTTTTTATTGTTTACCCTTCATCTATGATCTATTCAATATTTACACAGTATTAACTATCAAATCAACTTTTAACCATCCAAACAAATTTGTTTCATATATATATATATATATATATATATATATATATATATATAATATATATTCATATACAAATCAAAATTTCAAGTCTTTCAAGATCTCCATATAAATTCCCAACACATTATGAATCAGCCACCTAAAATAGCCATAATTGGCGCTGGAATCTTCGTTAGAACTCAATACATTCCCAGGTTGTCTGAGATCTCTGACCTCGTTGTTGTTAAAGCCATTTGGAGTCGTTCTGAGGTAAAAAATAAAAAATAAAAAAGTACCCCATTCTCATTTCTGTTTCTTGCATTTTCTTTAAATTTATTAAGTGGGTCCAAGAAAAAATTATTATTATTTTTTTAAAATGGGGTGAATTGAAAATTTAAAACTGTTGAGAAATTTTACATAATTCAATGAATGTGCACAGGAATCGGCAAATGAGGCGGTTGGGATTGCTCAGAAATTTTTTCCAGAGGTGGAGTCAAAGTGGGGTGATTCGGGTCTTGATGAAATTATTCAGGATTCTTCCATTCTTGGGGTTGCAGTTGTTCTTGCTGGACAAACCCAGGTATAATTTTGCTTTTGTTTTGTTAATCAAGTAGAAATCAATCATTTACTTTATCCATCCTACAAAAATAGTCCCATTTGCAAGATTTGTAAATTGTAAGGATGTAATTTTGTTCCATTTGTAAATATTAAGGATGTACTTTTGTTCTATTTGTAAATATTAAGAATGTACTTTTGTTTCATGATTAACAGTTGTTAAGTTTAATAGTGGCTAGATGTAGATGATATGGAATTAGGATGAAAAAGTTGAGGACATGGTTTCATTTATACTACTGTCAATCAATAAGTTTTTTGGACCAAAATAATTTGACAAATAGAACTCTTTTTGTGTAACAGAGAAATTATAAGTAACTCACTGTAAAATTTGCTTTTGAATCTATCCAATTGATGATTGAATTTTGCATTTCTGAATTTGTTAAATTATATTGATATAGTCATGTAGTTTTGGATATGTTCGGTCACCAACGTTTACCGCCTTTGCAGTAGTAGCGTTTCGTGCGTTTTGGAGGTCCAAACGCACCTCACCAATTTTGGTGCGTTGCCTTTTGAGCCCACAGCGTTTGTGAGTTAAATAAGTAGCATTTGAAATAAAATGCTTGTGAGCGAACAAAATTCTCTTTGTCGTAAGCGCTCCATAAGTTGATAAATGAACAAGCACTTAGAAGTTAGATCTTTAAAATAAGCTTTGTTAGTTGGTATCCATTCACTCCATCTAAGGATTGGGTTGTAAGATAATAGAATATAACATAAGATTATATACACTAAAACCTAGCCTATGGCAGGTTTAACAATGTAAAGTTTTTATTTCTTGATGCATGCTCGTCTGTCCTACATTATGGGCCATCTTTCTTCAATTTTTGGAGAGGTCCTAAAAAATGGTAACAAATCTCATTATATTTCAAGTTAGGATGTTTTGGTTGATTATACTAAGGTTAACATGTTAAGTTTGATTTTAAGAAAACGTGTAATCTTTTTGGGAAGAGGAAGTATTATGATTCAATTTCCTTAACATTGTCTAGCATAGTCAGAAGCTATTAAGTTGAATGCTGGGGGGATGACCGAAAGGTATGAAATAGAACACCTGTCAGGATACAAGTTACGCAATCTTGTGTCTGCAGTTAGGCAGTTAAACTTATTTACACTGAATAATCCTGGTAGAAGTATTTAAAGCACTATGTCTTGAAGGGAGCAACACCTTACAAATAATTAATCCTGGTAGAAGTATTTTAAGCAGTATCTCATGTTTCTTGACAGTGATCATTGCTATAGAAAAATTGATGTTGAAAATACTATTTAATGGCTACTTAATAAATTGAATTTTCATACTTTTTACGTGTATAATTTGTATCGGGTAATGCTAGGGGTCTCAACCAATGTTATGATTAAACATCATTTGAGACAAAAATAATTGAGACCACTATCCTTACCCGTATGTATCACATGCTGCCTCAAGCAAAAGTTTCATGGCGCCTTATGGAAAACTGTGCTCATCTGAGACATCAGCTGGACAAGACCATTTTGATTTTCGTTGCTGGTTTATAATGGTTTTATGTACAAAGCATAACAGAAAAACCAATGCCATACTAACATATATAGAACCCAAATTTAAACAGAATCACCATACCCTTTTCATTCATAAAGAAATGATGGGGGTGGCTCATCCTATTCATTCTCTTATCCTTATGCATGTGCATCACATCATGAACATTTACATTAAGAATATAAATTAGGGGGTTTAGATGATTGCTTCAGTCATGAATATATTTTGCGTTCATTAAACTTTCCAAAACAATGCAGTGCCTGTAACTCCTTTTTACAAAACAGGAAATTTGGGGATTTTGCCAACTACTCACATTGTGAACTTGAAATCTCGACCTGACTGCATCGATGAAAACAGACCAAGTGTCTATCATAAACCTTACGAGCTTGAGCATTAGTTGCGAGAGTGATTATTAATGCTAAGATTGTGACTTCAGCAAAACAAGAATGAAAAATTAGAAAACATACTAATAAAAGCACATTGTAAGCTTTTTTTCCAGAGTAAACAACGTACTCAACATCTTAGAAAATAAACATGTATTATAAAGCTAGAAAAAATAGTAACACAAAGGTTTTCAATTTGATATTCATTAAAATTGTATTTCCTTTCTAGAAGGATACTTCAGCATACCTTAGCAGATTTCTATTTTGTAGCCGTCTTCACTCTAAGATTTAAAATTTAATTTTTTTATCGGAATAATATCTTCTTCAATTGTTTTATTTATTTGATCAAAGTTATTGTTAACACGAGAACCAAATTGTGCAGGTGGATATGTCTCTGAAGCTACTGAAGGCAGGGAAACATGTTCTTCAAGGTGAATTTTTTATTAACCATCCTTCAATCATCGGCTGCAGGCCTTTATGAATTCAAAGATCTCGGAAAAAATTATCTGGACTTCAATGTTCTACGGAGAAAGTACATCTGCTGCAACTATACATTATATCATTCATAACTGGACAATAAAGCAGTGTTATAAATATAATAGTGCAGTTTTTATTGTTAGTATTGAATTTCCTGTGCAATGAACTAAAATCACTCTCTTTGTGCATGCTTTATCTATTGCTTGGCGAAATTTGTGGGTCTAAAGAGAAACCAGCTGCAGTTTGTAAGTAATCTACTTTCAATGAATTTAATATTTTAATCTGGTAGGTTAATTTTTATATATTTCAATCAAACCTAAGAGTAGTATTTTCACTGTTTTACTTGTTGAAACTTCAGTGCAGTTCTCTTTTTAGTATTTCACTTGTTAGACTCATCATAGGTTTGACACTAGTTTGCATAGAAAAACACCAAGTTTGGATGTCTTTAATGTGGCACTTGCACGCAAATTGTAGTTGTGTTGTTGAGCTCAATTAGGAACCAGTGCAGTTGTTGCTGCAGAATAAAGAGGTACTAGAGGAGAGTAAGGGGGAAGGAGTGACAATTTGATTTAGCAAAAAAGAAAAAAAAAGGGTAGCAATTGGTACAAAGAAATATAATCTAGGGCAGTTCTGTACAAAATTATCAAACTTAGTTATATGATATCCTTTCAGACTTTCACCTCATGAAGTCTAGGTTCACAAACAAAGTTATTTTCATGAGAAATTCAATGTATATGGTTCATCTCTCTTGTAACTTTTATGACCATCTACCCCTCTAGAAGCGCACAGTTGCTCTTTATTTCCTGTTGTCTTCTTTAACCAACGCTCTACTACTGTTTTATATGACTTTTTCCTTTTCTCCCTCAGTTTTCTACCGAGCCTAGCTACTAGAGAAGGAAAGTAAGTTTTGAAGTGATTCATGTCTTGTTATATCAGTTTAAAGATTATATCCAATGGATGATGAAATAACTAGTTGATGTGAATTACGATTTGTCATTCAGTTATTGGATCTCGACTCTCCTTCATTTTGGAAACAAGTTAATCCATTGTTGTATTTTTTTTAACTGTGCTGTTGTTCACTCCTTGGATAACTCACGAATTAGTAGACTTTCCCATCCAAACAAAAGCTTCCTAACCAGATACCTATGGGTGTTTGTCTAATATGCCTCGAGTCTGAGCCATTACGTGTGTGATAGCAAATTTCGCATGAAAGCTGGGCATAAGGATGCCCATAACTTTCTAAAACTTTAACTCCCAAAAATAGCTTGCTCACATTCATATTGGCAATTTGGCATCTTATTGTTAAACAGTTAGTACATATAGTAAGTATTTGGGACTAATTATTTTCTATAATTCAGATGTTATATATGCTCTACACATATATTTTCCAATAGGACTTCAGAATGAACTGTGCCTTGTATTATGACATAAAATTTTCTTGGAATTACATTTCTTCAGCAAATTATCAATGTTCTTATCTACACAGCCGTTAGGGAGGCAGAAACTGCACTGGAATGCTATAATTCTATTAGCACCAGCGTTCTTGGTCAACCAATATGGGCTGTTGCAGAAAATTATCGGTTTGAACCTGCTTTTGTTGAGGTATATGTTCTTGGGACATTTATTTGAATTTGTTATAGTGATTTGCTAGACTAATCAGTATTCGTTGTACAGAGCAAAAAACTAATGGCTGAAATCGGAGAGATGATGAGCATTCAAGTTATTATTGAAGGATCGATGAATAGTTCAAATCCTTACTTTTCAAGCATATGGAGGCGTAATTTTAATGTATGAGTAATGCTGAATTCTTATATTTGATGTTAATTAACTACTTCTCGAATTGCTTTGAAGTAACTGACCTTAATTATTTTTTAAGACTTTTTTGTATTTTTCATTTTGTTTTGGCAGGGGGGTTTTGTTTTAGATATGGGGGTACATTTCATTGCAGGGTTGAGGATGGTGAGGTTTCATTTTGTTTCTCTTATGAGAAAGTAAATTTGGTTTTATTTACTTTGTACTCTTGTTCTTTAATAATAATGACAATCGCGTACTTAAATAAATGCAAAACCCTGAAGGGCTCTTCCGGAAGCCCGCAAGTCTTGTTAGCTTAAACAGTTTCAAGTAAAACTTATATGGGAATGCTCTTTTGGGTACAAAAGTGTTTAAGGAAAATATTTACAGCTGAAATCTGGACAAGAATGATATATGTTCTGAATATCGACCTAATGAATAAATTGGTTAATTATTACTCTTTCCATTTGCAAATGAGAGTCCCGTTTGACTTTTTAACTTTCTAACTTTTTTAATGCCTATTAAGGTTTAGGTAATATTTTCTCAATAACTAGTTTCTTAGGAAAAATATGTATAAATGTCTAATGTCCAATTTATTCTCGACTCTGTTACTAATTTGAATTTTCCCGTCTACTACTTGAACAGCTTGTTGGATGTGAGATTACCTCAGTATCAGCTACAACGTCTCATGTAGACATGAGTCTACCTCCACCAGATAGCATCTCCTCTTTATTGTGAGTTTTTATTCTTGGAGTCTTATTTCACTGGCAAACAAGTTTTTTTAATTACTTACAGAATTTAAGCTAAAGTTAGACTTCCTTGTTTTGTTAGTCAATTGGAGAACGGGTGCTCTGGAGTTTTTGTAATGGTTGTATCCTCAAGATCACCCAAGGCATGTCCGATGCTTATTTTGTTTTGTTAACTTATAAACGACTTCATTATTCTGTAACGTACTCAAGTATTTATTCTGCAACTATAGATACTCTGGCGAATTGTTGGCTTAAATGGAACACTTCAAGTGGAGCGTGGAATTAAAGACGAACAACATGGGTACCTGGTAAATTTTTAAGTGAAATACCTCTTGTACTCCTCTCTTATGATGCTTTATAATACCATCTCTTGTTTTCTCGAGTTACCTAAAAAATGGTGTACATTCCTTCCATCTTACTTTGTGAATTTAGGGTTGTAAACGAACCAAACTGTTCGTAAACAAAGCTCAACTCAACTCGAGTCCATTTAACGAGTCGAGATCAAACAAGTTTTTTTGTTTGTGAACATATACAAGTCGAGCTCGAGTTATGCCTTGTTTGACTCAAGCTGGAGTCGTTTAGGCTCAATTCAACTTGCTTAAACTCGACTCATCTAATACTCCATCCGTTCCAAAATTACATATACAATTTGATGAAACGACATATTAAACTTAAAAATGATGTGAATTTATTTAATTTTAATTTATACAATAATTATAATTGTATAGTATATAATCAAAACTATTAATCACAAAATTTATTTTATTCTAAACTTTTATGAGTCATACCAATTTTGAAGTTTAATATGTCGCCGTTTGACCTCAAAAGTCAAATTGTATCTCTAATTTTGGAACGGATGGAGTAATATTTATTATAATTTTATCATTATTGTTATAAAATTATAATAACTAAAGTAATAATTTTTTATTATAAAATAAACTCGAGCTCAACTTGATTAAGCAAAGCTCATGAAAAACTAGTTATTAAACGAGTCCAGCTCCAACACAAAATCTGGACTCGTTTAGAAACTCTACTCATTTAACTTTTTGCGAGTTTGAGCTTGTCAAGACAAAACTCGGCTCGACTCGATTCGTTTACAGGCCTTAGTTGTGATTAGTGAAAACATTTTTTGATCTCATGAAGCTATCTTTGGTTATTCTCAAACTCAAAGAAGAAGACTATTCTCTATCTCAGGTTTCCCTTTATACTACGGATGGGCACAACAAGGTCTCCTTCTACCCTTTCAGTGGGGTCACCGAAGAGTTAAAAACCTTTCTTCATGACATTTCTCAGGCCACCCTTAAGGTAGTATAAAAAGTTAAATCCTGCAATACTTATCTGTTCTTTTTAATTTTTAAATACCTAAATATATGAATTGATTTTAGGGTTATTGTCCTGCAAACAACCAGTTCAGCCAGGTTAACTGGATTGGTGTCTTCCGCAAGCCGATGATCAGCTTCTCACGTTCTGTGAATAGATGGGCGAAGCAGGCATATTTATAGTTGTCCTCTGCCACCTTAACTCGCCCATCTTTCTATATAATAAATAGCATATTTCGACACTTCTCAAAGAACTATTATGTTTAGTCTAACTTAACAACATTTTCTTGTATTACTTCTACATAAAAAAACGTATTTTCCCGCATTTTACATTATTTGTCTCATAAATGTGCCCCTAGGGTCGTCGCTAAAAGTATTATTTTTGACGCTAAGTGTGTACTGGGGGGAAATTGTGTGAAAAGTGTAATGGAGGATGTCTTTCGTTATTCTAATTAACACTTAGTGACTGTACAAGTTGCTCCAAATCTTTTGACCCTTTTAAAATTTTCTTTTTATCTTATATGTGTTGCAGAAGGATAGTTCCTACGAAGCTGAGCCTCGCAGCTCTTTCCTTGAAGGTGCCCGAGATATCGCCATTATAGAGGCAATGCTCGAGTCTGGAATGAAGCAAGGAGCAGCGATCGAAGTGAAGAAAATTTAGCTTTTTATTGGGGATCTCTTTGACAAGCGGTCGTTTTTCCAAATATGTAAAGCATACATACAGGTTATAGAGGTGAGAACGATTTTCTCTTCATCCTTATCTGTTACAATTATAAGATTATTATTGATTTTTGAAAGCCAATTTGAGGTTTTCTTAAACTCAAAATTAATCGATCTGATTCATTGAAACAATATCTTATAATTAGTAATATTGTAGTACTTTTATGTAGGTTACAATATTAATAGACTAAAATTAAATGAATCTACGTCAATTTTGAGTTTAAAAATGTCTTCAAGTTAAGTTGATTTCAAAAAGTCAGCAACGGTCTTATATTTTGAAACGGAGCGTTAAGGGATACTGGTTCCTGTTTAACAGTGATTTATGTATCATATCATTTTTTTCAGATAAATAATTGAGTTCAAAGGATGCCAGCTTCAACTTCTGCCTTATTGGCAAGGCTCATAAGGATATCCTCCAACTGAAATTATTTCATTTTCTTCTAGTTTTTTTTTATATTTTTAATTATTGATTTCAACATCATAGCATTATTGGTGGGCTTCAGTTCTGTTAGGAAATAAAAAAACATAATTATGCAGCTCCCATTATTTTATTTATTTATTTTAATTTTAATTATTTATATATATTCACCAGTGTTAATTTGAACTACCAATTGTAGTTGGTAATAATAATAATAATAATAATGTCTTGAGAAAATATTTAAGTCTGTTATTTTAAATTATATTTTCATTTTTGGGTCTATGAGTTACGAGACTTTTAACATGGGCTTGATCAAAAAAATCAATGGGCTCATGAAATTACTATGGCCATACTTGTTTTATGCTCAAATGGGCCACACCCAAACTCAAATACAATAATTTTGAATTGAGTTAAGCTCAGACAATTTTAAGCCCGACTCATAAAGCCCGATTGACAATCTGACTTATATTATATTATCGTAAAATTTTACTTATAGTCAAACTTAAAATTATATTTTAATATAAATAAATTCAAATTAGATAGTCGATTTTTGTGAGAAAATTATTTGTATTCATAAAATTTACTATACAATAATAAATTGAGAGTAGACAAGATTTTTCTTATATTGCTTTCTTTTAAAATAGTAAAATAAATTGAAAAACTTTTTTTTTTTTTTTTTTTATTGTATGTGGCACAACAATTGGCTTGTCAAACCAACCATACCTATTACCTAACATAACATGGTTCTCCCTCATTATATATATATATATATATATATATATATATATATATATATATATATATATATATATATATATATTTCAACTGTTCTTTGAAAGTGGATAGAGGCTTGCATTTTTCTCACCAGAAACATATGTAAGGATGAAATATTGAATACTACAAGTTAATGAGATGGAGTCTAGTAGTTGGTTTTGGGCCCATGAAAGCTCCCCATTCATCAAATTTATTTATTTTCAAGAACATGCACCAATAGAATCACTTGCTGACAGAAATAAAATGTATGTTCTAAATTAATATTGTTATTCTAGAGAATCACTTGTTATTTTACTACTGATGTAAGCAACATTTACTATTATATCCACTTATATATATATATATATATATATATATATATATATATATATATATATATATATATATATATATATATAGCTTCCAACAATTTGGAGTGAAACGAAAACAAACCAAGTATAGCGACGGTTTTTTTTAAGTAAAATCGGTTTTTTTCTCTATTATGACGAAAAAAAAAATCGTCATTATAATGGGTTCATTCCTTCAATTAAATTGGAGATAGGAATATATATATATATATATATACCTAATAATTTAACTTATGTTTTATGAAGACTTAATTTATCATAAGAGATTTGGTTACCATGAAGTTAACTTTACGATAAATTAATCGATTGATCAATACAATCTTGTGGCGTAAAGGCAGAGATCTCAAGATTTGAGTCAGCCTCAATTTATATTAATCAATTAAATAAAATTAATTTCATACTAATCACTCTCATCATAAGCTATATATATACTTGAAAGAGATTGAAAGGAGTAAAACTCACCGCAAATAGTGGTATGGTATACATGTGTTTGTCGGTCACCAGTTACGTTGACCCTACAAATTACTTCCTTCACCATCACCACCACTTAATCCATCACTTCCTAGTTTGTATACTTTTTTCCTTTTTCTTTTTTTTTTCTATAAATAAAATTAAACAATTATATTTCAAATTTAGGAGCATAGGAAAAATCTAGGAGAGAAGTCAAGGTAACTATGTGGAGAACCTAGAAAAACTTGTTTTTATTATCAGAAATTCTAAGGGGACATTTTTTTGTGACATTGTTTAGCGATATTTTTTTTTTTGGTTTTTTTTTTGTAGTACCTCTTAAAAAATGTATAGTATTTATTTATTTGAAATTTTTATAAAAATAGTGTTTTAGGTGTAAATTGGATACATACTGAAAAGCGGGGGTTATATATATGTATCATGCATACATTTTTTTGTATGTATCAATTTATACTTAAAACATTATTTTTTATAAAATTCGATTAAAATAAATCTTATATATTTTTAAAAATCTTAAAAAAAAAAAAATATCGCTAGACAATATCACCAAAAAATATCCCCCTAGAAAAAATCTTGTTTGTATTATTATGTGTTGAATCCTGGGGCTGGGGCTGGAGGGGATGAGTGGGGGTTAGGGTGTCAAATTAGCAAAAATAAAATAAAATAAAAATTGTATTATGTGTATTCATATAATTGGCACTACAGACACTCAGTTAAAGTCTTCCAGTTCTGCTCTGAAACAGCAGGTTTGTTCAGAATCAGAAACATCTACTGGTAGTATACTTCTATCTATGTTGATCTTCTGCATTTAGTCAATAATATCTTTAAATATTACTCCATTAATAGAGACTATCTTTGTCTCTTGACTACCCTATTGTAGCATATAACCTCAAAATTTAAAACTGCACAATTTCCAATAATATATAGGAGAGTATTTATATATATATAGTACCATGAACATAATTAATCAAATTAAAATAATATCATATATTTTTTATACGTATCTAAATTACACTTATAACATTATTTTTTATAAAAAATTAATTATAATAAATATTATACATTTTTTAAAATTATTAAAAAATAAAAAATAAAAAATCGCTAGAAATGTCAGTAAAACATTATCCCCTAGGCTTATTGAATGATAAAATATTACCACATTAAGATATTACTTCTTTTGAAATTGATTGTCACAATTGATATTTGACCATTGTTTAGTGTTTGTATTATAAACACACTTTGACATAATATATGTTGGGCGACTTCTTTGAAATTCTCCCTATGTTTTTTAGCGGTGTAAAAGGTGATAGAAAATTCAGCACAGAAATAATATTTAAAGATATATTACAATTTTAATTGTTTTTTGCCTGTTAATTGATTTTTGCATTTTTTTTTTTTAATTTTGAGTACATGGCAAAAAGAAAGAATAACAAATTTAAAGTTTTGATTAGTATAATAAATTTAGATAATTTGTTGGACAGTTGTACTCACCTAATCAAGCAAGTAGCTACTAGGCCATGTCTATTTTTAGGGCCCAACCACTATATATATAGAGGAGACATGAGAGAAAGAAATTAGTAATATGAAAATGTAGTTATTCTTCTGACTTACATAAATGATGAAAGTGACTAGTAATTAATTACTTTGGTAACAAGGTAGTTGAGTAATTGGATGGCGTGAGTACCCACACTGCCATACTAAAAGTAAGATGCCATGCAAAATCTAGAGAAATAATGTCTGTTAAACACTGTATTGAATATGTATCTAAATTATATTTAAAAATACTATACTCTATAAAAATTTTAATTAAAATAAATACTATAAATTTTTTGAGTCATAGAAAAAGCAAAAAAAAATAAAAAATAAAAAAAATTGACTGGTCCAATATTCCTGTCCATTACACCTGTCCCTGTAGAACAACTTCTAGAAAAATTTAACAAAAACTCTAGGACATAGAAATTGAACATGCGTGTATTTGAATTTTATTTATTTATATTTTAATCCTTAATGGGGATCAAAATATAAATAAATAAAATTCAAAATCTATTCATATCAATTTTATATCATTTAAGAAAACTCGAAATTTAATCATATCTCAATTCCATAATAATTGTAAGACCCCAGTTTATTATAAATTAAATTTCTTCTATTTATTATTTTGAAATAGTAAGAGTTGATTTGATTAATGTGGTTAGTTATGGGTAAAATGCGTAAATATTTTAAATAAGCAAGTGGTTATAAAATATTCATTTTTATCGGAGAATATTCGTTTGGTCGTGGAATATTCTTACTATCGGGGAATATATGTGCAATGTAGCGACCTTATTGTAGGGTACATAATGTGAAAGTGATTGGATGAAGAAAGCGACAGTATAAGTTGTTTATAAATAACTAGCGTAGTTATTCACAGATTATCTTGTTGGAATACCCGTTGGTTAAAACACAGCGATGTAGCGCGGTATTGCACAAATTATTAATTCTTACGTGCAGGAATGCATTACTCGATAATTATTACGATGAATTCTTTATCAATATTTTATTTTATTGATTGATAATTGCTACGTTGATATTTTATATTGTTGTTGTTTTAATAATTGTCATTTTACGGTATTTTTTATTATCGGATCGATAATTCATATTATTTGAATAATATTATTAGATAACATTATTGGCGATGTCTAGAAAATTACACATACAGGAGAGGTTTGGTCACTAATTGCGGCGCCATTAAGGAGAAATTCTTATTGGAAAGCCCCTCTTTCACAGGAGGCTATACAGTTGTCGATATTGTGATTACGTAATATTATTTATGAATAATTAATTATTGATTTATATGATAAGAAAAATATTCATTTTATGTGGATATAGATGGAGAAAATTTTTAATGTGACAATTGTTGAAAAATTGTTATTTTATCTTTTACGATAAATAATTCATTTAAATATATTATTATATTTTAATAATAATAATAATAATGGTGATTTTTTCAATGAATGTGGGATATATGAATAAATAAAGAGAGGAGAGTATTTTTGTTTCAATAAATGTTTAAAACATATTTTTCATGTTTGTGGACCCCATTTCTTATTTGAAATTTGATTATAGCACGTAAAATAAATCTCGTTTGTGGATTTCGGTCAATTTTTGTTTGGAATTTGGAAAAACTTTCTTCTGTAAAGTTGTAGAGAGTGGAATTTCCTATGGAAAGGACATGTAGTTAGAATTTTTCTGATAAAAGGGCTATTTATTATGAATTATTGAAGTTAGTAGTTCGAAATAATTAATTTTGGAAGTTTTAATTATTTTTTTTAAGAAAAAGCGTTTTTGGTGAGTGTCCCCATGTGATATAAATGTTGAATGAGATTCAAAAGGTGAGCTTGACAAAAATTTAAATATAATAATATTTTATTAAATTTTTCTACTTTTGGTGTTAAGCATTTTCTATAAATAGGGTCTTGGGTTAGAATTGAAAATCACATCGAAGCTAAAATTTTTCTCTCTATATTATCGAGAGTATTCTTGTGAGTATTTTGATACTTTGAGTGTTCTTATATACGGTGCAAGTTCCTTCACCTTATATCCGATTATTCAAATTTAAATCTTGTCTCTTTTAGAGGTGAGGGATATGATATTTTTTAAAATGATATTATTTCTTCTAATATCATTATGCGAGGAATATTGGTAAGATTTTTCTTGTGAAATTCTTGTCTTTTTAGTATTGGGAGTTCTTATTCACGTATATATCTGACTTTATTCACGAATCGACCTTATTCATGAGAAAAATTAAATTTTATTTTTGTCAAAATATCTATTATGGATACTAGCTTTGATTGTATCCATATTTTGATCATTCTTGAATTTTACTTCACTATAATTATTTATGAAGTATTTTTGAACTCGGATTGTTTAAAGTCACGAATCCTTAATAATTGTTCTTTTGTTTCTTTGGATTCATTTTCTTTAAAATATTTTTCATCATCCTCGATCCTAAATGATGGTATTCTTGAATATCTTTTTTTGTAGTGCAAAGATGGTTGATTTTCTTATGAATATCTTTGGCTAGTAGTGCAAAGATGTACAGTGTTGAGATGAACATGATGAGTGATGAATATCTTTGGCTGTAGTGCAAAGATGAATATTTGATTCAAGATGAATATTGATTGATGTTCTGAGGGATAAAATAATGATGATGGACTTTTAAATTCATAGATTATAGTAGATTCCATTCTCTACGTAACTCTTACATGAATTATTATTTTCAATTGCGAATATTGATACGAAATTTGTTTACATTGTATTTTATCGATTTTTTCCTGTTGAAGACTAACGATAATTTGTTCTATATTATCTTAGTCGTAATATTCTTCTTTGGGCTAGTTGAGCTCACCATTTTCCTTTTGTTCCATTTTCTTCTCGGGAGGCGAGAATGTAGCGAGTTACTAGTCGGAGGTATGGAATGAAGGTCTTAGAAAGTTATTTTAGTAGTCCTCACTATTTTGTAAAATAATGTACCAATAGTTATAATGAGAACTTATTTGGGTGTGAATATTATCAGATGGCAATATTTGTATTTAAACTCATGATTTTAATGTTGTATTAATAAAGTTGTAGTTGTTTACGTACCGTATTATTGTGACTCAAAATGGGTGATGTATACCTATTTTGGGGGCGTCATGATTAATATCGAGCTTAGGGATATGATCTCTGGCGGAGATCGGGGAATAGAACTAGGAGGGAGAGGCGAGTAAATCCTTCGCTAGTGTGTCCTACTATGCTTATTTGTTGGTTGATCGGTATATAGGGATATTATGTGATATGTTGATTTCTTTAATTAACCCTTGTTTTATGGCGGTATTTGAGAAATGGCGAGAATGTTAATGATGGAGTAAATGAGGCCGTGGAGACACCTTTTTCTCACCAGCGAGGAGAAGCGTCTGATAGGTTGACAATGTTCCTCTGTGAACAACATTAGCTGGCGAGATGATGAGCGACGGGATGTTTAGAAGCTTTTTGCGGTTCATACAAAATCGACGACGAGGAGACTCGTGTACAAAATCTGGTGGAAATGATAACAACGCCTTACGGTTTGTCGCGAAACAAGCGGTTCAAAAGAGTTGGGACCACGAGTGCAGGGAAAGCGGAATCCGATTAAAGCGAAAACGTGGATCAAACAAATCACCAAGATATTCGATGTCTTGGGATGCGGAGGAACAAAAGGTTCCATTCGCCACCTTTATGTTAAAGTAATGAGGCGGATTCTTGGTGGGAATCGTGAAGCGTACCCATTCGCGCTTTTCGGTATGTCTTGGGAGGCGTTTGAAACTTTTCAATGACAAGTACTTTCACGAAAGTATTCATCATATGAAGGAAATGGAGTTCATTAGATTGGAAAAAAATAACATGACTTCCTATTTCAAAGCCCCATATCGAACGGGGTTCTATTGAACTTCAGGAGTTAAAGACCCAATCGCGAATTGTTGACATCGGCGATTGTCTCGATGCGAGGCAAAGTTTGTAGAGTTATCGGTTTGCACCTCATTTGGTGGAGAATGAGGAGCGTATATGCGCGGATGTTTACGAGAGGTTTGAAACCGATATCGTCGATATCTCATTTCTCATAAATTTTCTCTATTCGGATGTTGTCGATAGGGCTCGATTATTAGAAGCGAGATAACTGATACGTTCAGTGAGGGACCATAACGAGGATCATCTGGTGACAAGCGATCATCGAACAACGATAACCGGCGGAGAAAGAAGAATACGGACAAAAAAGCGGTAACCACTCTGGTGGTAATCATGGCCGTGAGAATAGAAGAAGCGAGTCGGAGGAGATTTTAAAAAGGAGATTCAACATGATGACCATGTGTGAAGGCGTCGACACCAATGAATTGGTTTTAAGGGAGGAGAAGCGACCACCGGTCGTATCTTTATAAATGTGGAAGAGAGGACATATCACCCCAAACCGCGCCAACAATTCAAGGTATGTTATAATTGTGGAAAGGAAGGACATATCGCTCGAGATTATGCGAAGCGAAACTGAAGTCCAATGGGATGGTGACTCGAAACATCCCGGAGAAAAGTCAAAGTCAGCGGTTCACGGAAGAGCGTTTGTCGTGGTATTTGGTCAAAATCTGAGGAACCCAAACGAGGTGATCACGGGTAAGCTAATCATAAATTCTTGCGAAGTTTATACCTTACTTGATACCCGTGCTACCCATTCATTTATCTCTCTACTTGTGCTCAACGTTTAAACTTAACTCGGAGAAATTAGACTTTGATTTATCTGTGGAAACTCCGTTAGAGAGAAACTTTCATCACATCCCTTTTATAAATCTTGTTTGATCCAAGTTGGAACTCATCACATTACACATTGACCTTATCTCTTTAAAGATATACTTGCTTTTGATGTGATTTTAGGAATTGATTGGTTAACTACTCATCATGTCAAAATTGATTGTTTTTAAATAAGGTTGTTAGTTTTCATATTCTAACCAACTGTTGATGCAATTCAAGCAACTAAACCATTAAAATCAATCACGTCATATCTAGTCATAAAGTTATTCGTTTATTGAAAAAAGGATGTCGAGCTTTCTTAGCCCATGTTATGGATTTGAATAAAGACACGTCGATTTGAATAATATTCTGTTGTTAATAAATTTCCGACGTGTTTCTGAAGAACTTCGATCTACCCCGTAGCGTGAAGTTGAATTCTTTATTGATCTTGAACACAGTACAAAGCCCATTTCTAAAACCCCATATCGAATGACTCTATTGAACTTGAGGAGTTAAAGGTCCAACTACAGGAGTTGTTGGACATCGGTTTCATTCGTCTTAGTACATCTCCTTGGGGTGCTCTGTTTTTATTTGTAAAGAAGAAAAGGCGGAGTATGCGACTTTGTATTGACTATCGAGAATTGAACCATGTCACCATCGAGAATAGGTATCCGTTACCTCGTATTGATGACTGTTTGACCGATTGCAAGGAGCACAATTCTTTTCTTATTATTAATGAAATTTAATTTTCTCTATTTATTATTTTGAAATAGTAAGGGTTGATTTGATTAATGTGGATAGTTATGGGTAAAATCATAAATATTTCAAAATAAGCAAGTGGTTATAAAATATTCATTGTTGTCGGGGAATATTCGTTTGGTCGTGGAATATTCTTCTTTGTCGGGGAATATTAAATATGACAGTATGATCTTTTATGGGCCCCATGTGAAGCGATTGGATGAAGAAAGCGACAAATATAAGTTGTTTAAAAATAACTTGGCGTAGTTATTCACAGATTATCTTGTTAAAATACTAAATTGGTTAAAACACATTAGCTTTGCGGTATTGCACAATTATTGATTCTTACGTGAAGGCACTACTCGATAATGGTTATAGTAATTCTTTATTCGATATTTTATTGATTTAATAATTCTTTGCGTTGATATTTTATATTTTGTTGTTTGATAATTGTCATTACGGTATTTTTCATTATCGAAGCAATAATTCATATTATCGAATAATATTATTAGATAACATTATTGGCGATGTCTAGAAAGTTACATACAGGAGAGGTTTGGTCACTAATTTGCGGCTTGATGAGGAGAAATTCTTATTGGAAAGCCCCTCTTTCTGAGGAGCTGCTGGTTGTCGATATTGTGATTACGTAATATTATTTGTGAATAATTAATTATTGATTCATATGATGAGAAAATATTGATTTTATGTGGATATAGATGGAGAAAATTTTTAATGTGACAATTGTTGAAAATTGAAATTTTATCTTTTTACGATAAAATAATTCATTTAAATATATTATTATATTTTAATAATATAATAATGGTGATATTTTACAACGAATGTGGGATATATGAGTATCTGAGGAGGAAGAGTATTTTTGTTGCAATAAATGTTTAAAACATGTTAAACATGTCGGTGGACCCCATTTATTATTTGAAATTTGATTATAGCTTTTGTAAAATCGCTTGGTTTGTGGATTTGGTCAATTTACATTTGGAATCGGAAAAACTTTCTTACGCAAAGTTGTAGAAATTGAATTTCCTATAAAAAAGTCTGAGTTTTGAATTTTCGACAAAAGGGCTATTTATTGTGAATTATTGAAGTTTGAAGCTCAAAATAATTGATTTTGGAAGTATAAAATATTTAAAAAAAAATGACAAAAACGTTTTTTGTCATTATTGTGAGTCTTGCATGTGTTAGAAGTGGCTGAATTCAGATCTCTAAATGTGGCGTAGGAATAAAAATTAATAAATTAATATTTTAATAAATTTTTACGCTTTGGTGTTTAAGCATTTTTCTATAAATAGGGTCTTGGGTTAGAATTGAAAATCACACTTTAGAAGCTGAAGTTTTCTCTCTCTATATTATCGGCGTATTCTTGTGAGTATTTTGAGTATATTTTGAGTATTGCTTTATCTGGTCTGAGTTCAAGTCATGCTTTATATCAGGTGTTTTAATTTAGAAATCTTGATCTTTCGAGGTAAGGGATATTATTATTTTTTCGTAATGATATTATTTCTTCAATATCATTATCTTTGAAATATTGATCTGAAGTTTTTATCAAATTTGGAACTTTTGGTGTGGAGATTCTTATTCACGTATCTGGCCTTTATTCACGTATCTGATCTTATTCACGAAATCTGACTTTATTCATCGAAAAATGAAAATTTTCCTTTTAGTCTAAAATATCTATTGTGGATACTAGCTTTGATTGTATCCATGTTTTGATCATTCTTGAATTTTACACCACTATGATTATTTTTGAGGTATTTTTGGACATGGATAAAACAAAATACGAATCCTTAATCCTTAATCCTTGTCATTTTGTTTCCTTTGGATTCGTTTCTTTAAAATATTTTTCATCATCCTCGGTCTTAAATGATGATATTATTGAATATCTTTGGCTGTAGTGCAAAGATGAATGATTTCGATGAATATCTTTGGCCGTAGTGCTGAAGATGAGCAGTGTTTAGATGAACATGACCGGTGATGAATATCTTTGGCTTTTGTAGTGCAAAGATGAATATTTGATTCGGATGTATATTGATTGATGTTCTACGGGGATAAAAGATGAGCGATGAACTTTTAAATTCATACATAGAAGATAGTAGTTTGCATTCTCTCTTAACTCTTCTAATGAATTATTATTTCATTGCGAATATTGATTTAAAAACTTGTTGTCTATTGTATTCTATTAGATTTTTCCTGTTGAAGACTAATGATAATTTGTTGTATATTATCTTAGTCATAATATTCTTTTCTTGGGCTAGTTGAGCTCACCCTTTTCCTTTTTGTTCCATTTTTTTCTTCTCGGGGGCGAGAATATAAGCGATGCGAGTCGGGGTATGGAATGAAGGTTCTAGAGAGAGTTGTTTAGTAGTCCTCACCATTTTTGTAAAATAATGTATCGATAAATGTGATGAGGATTTATTTGAGTATAGATATTATCAGAAGATAATATTTGTATTTAAACTCACAGATTTATATGTTGTAATAATAAAGTTGTAGTTGTTTACGTACCGTATGTATTGACAACTCAAAATGGGTGATGATATATACTATTTTGGGGGCGTCATGATTAGTATCGAGCTTAGGGATATGATCTCTGGCGGAGATCGGGGAATAGAACTAGGAGGGAGAGGCGAGTAAATCCTTAGCTAGTGTGTCTACTAAGCTTATTTGTTAGTTGGTTAGTATATAGGGATATTATGTGATATATTGATTTCCTTAATTAACCCTTGTTTTATGGCGGTATTTGAGAATGTCGTGAGAATATTAATGATGGAGTAAATGAGGCCAGTGGAGATGCTTGTACTTACCAGCGAGGAGAGCGTGCAAGTGGTGGCAATGTTCCTCTGTGAACAACACCCTGAAGCGAGATGATGAGCGAGGGGATGTTTAGAAGCTTTTTGCGGTTCATGCAAAATCGAGACGAGGAGACTTCGTGTTCAAAATCTGAGGAGAAATGATAGCAATTCAAGGGTTGTCTGATGAAAGCGGTTTAAAAGTTGGGACCACCACGAATTTAAAGAAAAAGCGGATCCGATCATGGCGGAAACATGGGTCGAAACAAATTACCAAGATATTCGATGTCTTGGGGATGCGGAGGAAAGAAGGTTCCATTCGCCACCTTTATGTTAAAGTGGCGAGGCGGGACTCTTGGTGGGAATGCGTGAAGCGTACCCATCGGTACTTTTCGGCATATCTTGGGAGCGTTTGAAACTATTTAATGACAAATACTTTCACGAAAGTGTTACGTCATATGAAGGAAGTGGAGTTCATCAGATTAGAACAAAGCAAGCATGGCGGTGTCTCGATGCGAGGCAAAGTTTGCGAGTTATCGAGTTTGCACCTCATTTGGTGGAGAATGAGGAGCGTATATGGCGGATGTTTCTTAGAGGTTTGAAACACGGCATCGTCGATATCTCATTTCTCATAAATTTTCTCTCTATTAGGATGTTGTAAGCAGGGCTCAATTATTAGGCGAGATACTTGAATGCAGTCGGTTGAGGGACCCTGACGAGGATCATCTAGGAGATGGCGATCGACAAAACAACGATAACCGGTGGAGAAAGAAAAAAGCGGACAAAAATGGTAACCACTCTGGTGGTAATCATGGCCGTGAAAATAGAAAAAGCGAGTCGGGAGGAGATTTTAAAAAAGGAGATTTAACAACGACCATGTGAAGGCAGCGGTCTTGCGTGACAAGCTGGTTCTAAGGGAGGAGAAACGACCACCGGTCGTATCTTTATAAATCGGGGGAAAGAGGACATATCGGTCAAAGCGCCCTGACAGTTCAAGGTATGCTATAATTGTGGAAAGGAAGGACATATCGCTCGAGATTATGCGGTAGCGAAACCTAGTTAGTGAGACGGTGACTCAAAAATTTATCCCGAGAAAAGTCAAAAGTCAGCGGTTCTGGAAGGCGTTTGTTGTGGTGGTCAAAATCGAGGAACCCAAGCGAGGTGATCACGGGTAAGCTATTTATAAATTCTTGCGAAGTTTATACCTTACTTGATCTGGGGTGCTACCCATTCATTTATCTCTCTACTTGTGCTCAGCGTTTAAATTTGACTCAGGAAAAATTAGACTTTGACTATCTGTGGAAACTCAGTTAGGAGAAACTTTCATCACATCCTTTGTTTATAAATCTTGTTTGATTGAGTTGGCACCATCACCTTACACATTGACCTTATCTCTTTAAAGATACTTGCTTTTGATGTGATTTTAGGGATTGATTGGTTAACTACTCATCGTGCAAAATTGATTGTTTTTCGTAAGGTTGTTAGTTTTCATATTCTAACTTGACTTTGTTATGCAATTCAAGCAACTAAACCATTAAAATCAATCCTTTGTCATATCTAATCATAAAGCTATTCGTTTATTGAAAAAGCGGATGTCAAGCTTTCTTAGCCCATGTTATGGATTTGAATAAAGACACGTCAAATTTGAATAATATTCTGTTGTTATTGACTTTCTGGCGTATTTCTGAAGAACTTCCGGTCTACCCCGAGCGTGAAGTTGAATTCTTTATTGATCTTGAACTGGTACAAAGCCCATTTCTAAAACCCCATATCGAATGGCTCTATTGAACTTGAGGAGTTAAAGGTCAACTCTGAGAATTGTTGGACATCGGTTTCATTAGATCTAGTACATCTCCTTGGGGTGCTCTGTTTTATTAAGTAAAGAAGAAAAAAGCGGGAGTATCGACTTTTGTATTGACTATCGGGGAATTGAACCATGTCACCATCGAGAATAGGTATCCTCTACCTCGTATTGATGACTTGTTTGACCCGATTCTGAGGGCACAATTCTTTTCAAAAATCGATCTTAGATTACGGATATCATCGGTGAAGATTAGGCGAGGATATTCAAAGGCGCCTTTAGAACTCGATGCGGGCATTATGAATTCTTAGTCGTGTCTTTCGGATGACTAATGCTCTATGACTTTCATGGATATGATGAGCGAGTATTGAGGAATATTTGGATCGATTCGTTGTTGTTTTTATTGATGACATCCTCATATATTCCAAAAGTCGTGAAGATCATGAGCACCATTTGAAATTTGGTACTCAAAGGCCGTGAAAACAAACTATATGCCAAATTGAAGAAATGCGAGTTACGGCTTGAGGAAGTAGCATTCCTTGGGCATGTGGTGTCGAAACATGGAGTATCAAGTGGACGGTGAAGATTGAAGCAATCTGAAAGTTGAGAACAAGCAAAGTCGGTGAAAAGTCGTAGCTTTTGGGCTTATTTGGTTATTATCGGAGATTCGTGGAAGGATTTTCTCGAATCGCTACTCCATTAACTTCGGTGACTCGGAAAGATATAAAATTCGTTTGGGCGAAGAATGCGAGAAGAGTTTCAAGAGCTTAAGAGGAGACTTATTTATTTTGTTTCTAACAATACCATCTGGTTCGGATGGATTTGTTATCTCTGATGATGCTTGAGGCAAAGGGTTAGGATGTGTTCTCATGCAGCGTGGGAAAGTCATAGCCTATGCCTCGCGACAACAAAAGAATATGAGAGGAATTATCCTACTCATGATCTAGAGTTAGCGGCCCGATCGTTTTCGTATTAAAGATATGGAGCACTATCTATATGGGGAGAAAGTGGAGATATATTAGGACCATAAAAAGCCTCAAAATATTTCTTCACGCAAAAGGAACTCGACATGCGGCAGCGACGTTGGCTTGAGTTGTTGAAAGATTACGACCACACTATTGATACCATCTGGAAAAGCGAGCGTGGTAGGTGACGCGTTGAGTAGAAGATCGTATGCGAGGAGCGAGTGCGATGATGTCAAGTATCGCATAGAGCCGACTTTAATAGAAAAAGTTAAGGTTGCTCGAACCCAGGCCGGAGGTGATCGTATGAAGAAGAAAGTACAAGAAGGAGCTATTAGGGGCGAGAATTGATGAAGAAGGAATACTTGAGTCCACTCCGGACTTTGTGTGTCCTAACGACTACGATTTGAAGTACAAGATTATGATGGAGGCACACTGATACACCATTTGCAATCCATCTGGAAGTACCAAAATGTATCGTGATCTTGACATACATTTTGGTGGAACAATATGAAGAGAGAGATTGCAAAGTTTATCTCGATGTGTTTAACTTGTCGGCGTGTAAAGGTAGAGCATCTAGTACCTAAGGGTCGTTGCAACCACTTGAGATTCGAAATGGAAGTGGGAACACATTACCATGGATTTCGATTCACGGGTCTTCTCTACGGTTTCTCAAGGCATCAATCTTATTTGGGTTATTGTTGATAGATTAACCAAGTCTGCTCATTTCTTGCCGTCACGGAGACTTATTCCTTGAGCGTCTTGCTAGTATATGCGTGAATGAGATTGTGAGGTTGCATGGCATGCTGTATCCATAGTTTGGATCGTGACCCAAGATTCACTTCAAGATTTTGGGTTAGCTTGCAAAAAAGCTATGAGCGCAGATTTACGATTGATTCGGCATACCATCCTCAAGCGGACGGACAATCGAAAGGACTATTCAAACTCTTGAAGATCTATTAAGACTCTGTGTCCTAGACTTTGAGGCGGTTAGGATAAGTATTTACCATTGGTGGAATTCTCCTACAAATGACAGCGATTATCGAGCAAGTATAGGTGTGGCTCCATTTGAAGCATTATATAGGCCGAAAGTGTCGCTCTCGATATGTTGGGATGAGGTGGGTGAAGCAACATTGTTGGGACGAGAGTTAAATGCGATATGACTAAAGAAAAGATCCAAATGATTTGACAAGCGTATACAAGCGGCACAAGATAGACAAAAGAGTTATGCGGATCTTCATCGAAAGGGCGTGGAATTTAGTATAGGGGATCGTGTATTGTTGCGAGTTGCTCCATGGAAAGGAGTTACAAGATTTGGGAGAGGAAAGCTCGATCCACGATTTATTGGTCCATTTCAAATTCTTTGTAGGAGTAGGAAATGTAGCCTATAGACTCGCGTTACCTCAAAGTATGTCTCGTGTTCATAATGTGTTTCACATATCATGCTACCGTAAATATGTGAAAGACCGAACCATGTTATAGAGTTAGAAGCCAGGACGAGATAGTAGAAGACTTAACGTCTGAAGAGAGGTACTGTCAAGATTTTGGATAGGAAGGAGCATATCCTACGCTGTGAAAGGTCGTACCACACAAGTTAAAGTTTTGTGGAGGAATCATCTTTATAGAGGAAATGACACAGGAATTGGAAAGCGAAATGAAAGCGAGGTATCCTCACCTTTTGAAACACAGTGCGTCGTCGTCGATTTCGAGGGACGAAATTTCATAAGGAGGGAGGTTGTAAGACCCTGACTTATTATTAATGAAATTTAATTTTCTCTATTTATTATTTTGAAATAGTAAGGGTTGATTTGATTAATGTGGATAGTTATGGGTAAAATCATAAATATTTCAAAATAATAAAGTGGTTATAAAATATTCATTGTTGTCGGGGAATATTCGTTTGGTGGTGGAATATTCTTTTTTGTCGGGGAATATTAAATGCGACGGTAGCTTGATCTTTTATGGGCCCCATGTGAAAGCGATTGGATGAAGAAAGCGACAAATATAAGTTGTTTAAAAATACTTGGCGTAGTTATTCTGATTATTAATCTTGTTAAAATACTACGGTGGTTAAAACAGTAGCTGCAGTATTGCACAATTATTGATTCTTACGTGAAGGCACTACTTTCGATAATGGTTATAGTAATTCTTTATTCGATATTTATTTTATTGATTTAATAATTCTTTGCGTTGATATTTTATATTCTTTGTTGTTTGATAATTGTCATTTTACGGTATTTTTTCATTATCGAAGCAATAATTCATATTATCTGAATAATATTATTAGATAACATTATTGGCGATGTCTAGAAAGTTACATCTAAGGAGAGGTTTGGTCACCTAATTGCTTGGCGATAAGGAGAAATTCTTATTGGAAAGCCCCCTCTTTCACAGGAAGCGCACTTTGGTTGTCGATATTGTGATTACGTAATATTATTTGTGAATAATTAATTATTGATTCATATGATGAGAAAATATTGATTTTATGTGGATATAGATGGGAAAATTTTTAATGTGACAATTGTTGAAAATTGAAATTTTATCTTTTACGATAAAATAATTCATTTAAATATATTATTATATTTTAATAATATAATAATGGTGATATTTTTACAGCGAATGTGGGATATATGAGTATCTGAGGAGGAAGAGTATTTTTGTTGCAATAAATGTTTAAAACATGTTAAACATGTCGGTGGACCCCATTTATTGGTGAAATTTGATTATAGCTTGTAAAATCGCCGTTTGTGGATTTGGTCAATTTACATTTGGAATTCGGAAAAACTTTCTTACGCAAAGTTGTAGAGAATTGAATTTCCTATAAAAAATTGTGAGTTTGAATTTTTACGACAAAAGGGCTATTTATTGTGAATTATTGAAGTTTTGAAGCTCAAAATAATTGATTTTTGGAAGTATAAAATATTTAAAAAAATGACAAAAACGTTTTTTGTCATTATTGTGGGTCTTGCATGTGTTAGAAGTGGCTGAATTCAGATCTCTAAATGTGGGCGTAGGAATAAAAATTAATAAATTAATATTTTAATAAATTTTACGCTTTGGTGTTACAAGCATTTTTCTATAAATAGGGTCTTAGGTTAGAATTGAAAAAAATCACACGAAGCTGAAGTTTTTCTCTCTATATTATCGGCGTATTCTTGTGAGTATTTTGAGTATATTTTGAGTATTGCTATACGGTGCAAGTTCAAGTCATGCTTTATATCAAAGGTGTTTAATTTAGAAATCTTGATCTTTCGAGGTAAGGGATATTATTATTTTTTCGTAATGATATTATTTCTTCAATATCATTATCTTTGAAATATTGATCTGAAGTTTTTATCAAATTTGGAACTTTTGGTGTCGGAGTTCTTATTTCACGTATCTGACTTATTATTCACGTATCTGATCTTATTCACGAATCGGCCTTATTCATGAAAAATGAAAATTTTCCTTTTAAGTCTAAAATATCTATTGTGGATACTAGCTTTGATTGTATCCATGTTTTGATCATTCTTGAATTTTACACACTATGATTATTTTTTGAGGTATTTTTGGACATGGATAAAACAAAATACGAATCCTTAATCCTTAATCCTTGTCATTTTGTTTCCTTTGGATTCGTTTCTTTAAAAATATTTTTCATCATCCTCGGTCTTAAATGATGATATTATTGAATATCTTTGGCTTTTGTAGTGCAAAGATGAATGATTTCGATGAATATCTTTGGCGCGTAGTGCAAAGATGAGCAGTGTTTAGATGAACATGACCCGGTGATGAATATCTTTGGCTTTGTAGTGCAAAGATGAATATTTGATTCGGATGTATATTGATTGATGTTACGGGGATAAAAGATGAGCGATGAACTTTTAAATTCATACATAGAAGATAGTAGTTTGCATTCTCTACTTAACTCTTCTAATGAATTATTATTTCATTGCGAATATTGATTTAAAAACTTGTTGTCTATTGTATTCTATTAGATTTTTCCTGTTGAAGACTAATGATAATTTGTTGTATATTATCTTAGTCATAATATTCTTTCTTGGGCTAGTTGAGCTCACCCTTTTCCTTTTTGTTCCATTTTTCTTCTCGGGGAGGCGAGAATATAGCGAGATGCAGTGGGGTATGGAATGAAGGTTCTAGAGAGAGTTGTTTAGTAGTCCTCACCATTTTTGTAAAATAATGTATCGATAAATGTGATGAGGATTTATTTGAGTATAGATATTGTCTAGAAGATAATATTTGTATTTAAACTCACAGTTTATATGTTGTAATAATAAAGTTGTAGTTGTTTTACATACCGTGTATTGACAACTCAAAATGGGTGATGTATGGGGCGTCATCAACAAATTACCAAGATATTCGATGTCTTGGGATGCATGCGGACGAAGAAGGTTCCATTCGCCACTTTATGTTAAAGTGGCGAGGCGGACTCTTGGTGGAGATGCGTGAAGCGTACCCATCGGTACTTTTCGGCATATCTTGGGAGCGTTTGAAACTATTTAATGACAAATACTTTCACGAAAGTGTTAAATCGTATGAAGGAAGTGGAGTTCATGATTAGAAGAAAAAAAGCATGGCGGTGTCTCGATCACGAGGCAAAGTTTGCGAGTTATCGAGTTTGCACCTCATTTGGTGGAGAATGAGGAGCGTATGTAGCGGATGTTTCTTAGAGGTTTGAAACCCGGCATACGTCGATATCTCATTTCTTATAAATTTTCTCTCTATTAGGATGTTGTAAGCGGGGCTCAATTATTAGGCGAGATATACTTGAGTACGGTGAGCGAGGACCACAACCGAGGATCATCTAGGAGATGGCGGTCAACAAAACAACGATAACCGGCGGAGAAAGAAAAAGAGCGGACAAAAATGGTAACCACTCTGGTGGTAATCATAGCCGTGAAAATAGAAAAGCGAGTCGGGAGGAGATTTTAAAAAGAGGAGATTTAACAACGACCGTATGAAGGCAGCGGCGGTCTTGGTGACAAAGAATTGGTTCTAGGGAGGAGAAACGACCACCGGTCGTATCTTTATAAATCACGGGAAAGAGGACATATCGGTCAAGCTACCCCTAGCAGTTCAAGGTATGCTATAATTGTGGAAAGGAAGGACATATCGCTCGAGATTATGCGATAGCGAAACCTAGTTTAGTGATGGGACGGTGACTCAAAAAACATCCCGAGAAAAGTAAAAGTCAGCGGTTCTGGAAGAAGCGTTTGTTTGTGGTGGTCAAAATCGAGGAACCCAAGCGAGGTGATCACGGGTAAGCTATTTATAAATTCTTGCGAAGTTTATACCTTACTTGATCTGGGGTGCTACCCATTCATTTATCTCTCTACTTGTGCTCAGCGTTTAAATTTGACTCAGGAAAAATTAGACTTTGACTATCTGTGGAAACTCCGTTAGGAGAAACTTTCATCACATCCACTTTGTTTATAAATCTTGTTTGATTCAAGTTGGCACCATCACCTTACACATTGACCTTATCTCTTTAAAGATACTTGCTTTTGATGTGATTTTAGGGATTGATTGGTTAACTACTCATCATACCAAAATTGATTGTTTTTCGTAAGGTTGTTAGTTTTCATATTCTAACCAACTGTTATGCGAATTCAAAGCAACTAAACCATTAAAATCAATCAACATCATATCTAATCATAAAGCTATTCGTTTATTGAAAAGCGGATGTCGAGCTTTCTTAGCCCATGTTATGGATTTGAATAAAGACACGTCAAATTTGAATAATATTCTGTTGTTATTGACTTTCTGGCGTATTTCTGAAGAACTTCCGATTCTACCCCGAGCGTGAAGTTGAATTCTTTATTGATCTTGAAACTGGTACAAAGCCCATTTCTAAAAACCCCATATCGAATGGCTCTATTGAACTTGAGGAGTTAAAGGTCCAACTACAAGAATTGTTGGACATCGGTTTCATTTGTCTAGTACATCTCCTTGGGGTGCTCTGTTTTATTCGTAAAGAAGAAAAGAGCGGGAGTATCGACTTTTTGTATTGACTATCGGGAATTGAACCATGTCACCATCAAGAATAGGTATCCTCTACCTCGTATTGATGACTTGTTTGACCCGATTCAAGGGGCATAATTCTTTTCAAAAATCGATCTTAGATTCGGATATCATCGGTGAAGAATTTAGGCGAGGATATTCAAAGGCGCGCTTTAGAACTTCGATGCGGGCATTATGAATTCTTAGTCATGTCTTTCGGATGACTAATGCTCCTATGACTTTCATGGATATGATGAACCGAGTATTCAAGGAATATTTGGATCGATTCGTTGTTGTTTTTATTGATGACATCCTCATATATTCCAAAAGTCGTGAAGATCATGAACACCATTGAAAATTTGGTACTCAAAGGCCGTGAAAACAAACTATATGTCAAATTGAAGAAATGCGAGTTACGGCTTGAGGAAGTAGCATTCCTTGGGCATGTGGTGTCGAAACATGGAGTATCAAGTGGACGGCGAAGATTGAAGCAATCTGAAGTTAGAGCAAGCAGAAAGTCGGTGGTAGAAATCACGTAGCTTTTGGGCTTATTTGGTTATTATCGGAGATTCGTGGAAGGATTTTCTCGAATCGCTACTCCATTAACTTCGGTGACTCGGGAAGATATAAAAATTCGTTTGGGGCGAAGAATGCGAGAAGAGTTTCAAGAGCTTAAGAGGAGACTTATTTATTTTGTTCTAACAATACCATCTGGTTCGGATGGATTTGTTATCTCTGGCGATGCTTGAGCAAAGGGTTAGGATGTGTTCTCATGCTGGCGTGGGAAAGTCATAGCCTATGCCTCGCGACAACTTAAAGAATATGAGAGGAATTATCCTACTCATGATCTAGAGTTAGCGGCCCGATCGTTTTTCAGCGCTAAAGATATGGAGGCACTATCTATATGGGGAGAAAGTGGAGATATATTGGACCATAAAAGCCTCAAATATTTCTTCACGCAAAAGGAACTCAACATGCGGCAGCGACGTTGGCTTGAGTTGTTGAAAGATTACGACCACACTATTGATACCATCACGGAAAAGCGAGCGTGGTAGGCGACGCGTTGAGTAGAAGATCATATGCGAGGAAGCAGAGTGCGATGATGTCAAGTATCGCATAGAGCCGACTTTAATAGAAAAAGTTAAGGTTGCTCGAGCCCGCAGGCCGGGGTGATGCGTATGAAGAAGAAAGAAAGTAAGAAGGAGCTATTAGGGGCGAGAATTGATGAAGAAGGAATACTTGAGTCCACTCGGACTTTGTGTCCCTAACGACTACGATTTGAAGTACAAGATTATGATGGAGGCACTGATACACCATTTGCAATCCATCTGGAAGTACCAAAATGTATCGTGATCTTGACATACATTTTGGTGGAACAATATGAAGAGAGAGATTGCAAAGTTTATCTCGATGTGTTTAACTTGTCGGCGTGTAAAAGCGAGACATCTAGTACCTAAGGTTCCGTTGCAACCACTTGAGATTTCGAAATGGAAGTGGGAACACATTACCATGGATTTCGATTATGGGTCTTCCTACGGTTTCTCAAGGCATCAATGCTATTTGGGTTATTGTTGATAGATTAACCAAGTCGCTCATTTCTTTGCCGATCACGGAGACTTATTCCTTAAACGCTTCTTGCTAGTATATACGTGAATGAGATTGTGAGGTTGCATGGCATGCTGTATCCATAGTTTTGGATCGTGACCCAAGATTCACTTCAAGATTTTGGGTTAGCTTGCAAAAAGCTATGAGCGCAGTTCTGATTGATTCGGCATACCATCCTCAAAGCAGACGGACAATCGAGAAAGGACTATTCAAACTCTTGAAGATCTATTAAGACTACTGTGTCCTAGACTTCAAGGCGGTTAGGATAAGTATTTACCATTGGTGGAATTCTCCTACAACAACAGATTATCGAGCAAGTATAGGTGTGGCTCCATTTGAAGCATTATATGGACGAAAGTGTCGCTTCTCAATATGTTGGGATGAGGTGGGTGAAAAAGCAACATTGTTGGGACAGAGAGTTAATACGTATGACTAGAAAAGATCCAAATGATTCGACAACGTATACAAATGGCACAAGATAGACAAAAGAGTTATGCGGATCTTCATCGAAAGGGCGTGGAATTTAGTATAGGGGATCATGTATTGTTGCGAGTTGCTCCATGGAAGGAGTTACAAGATTTGGGAAGAGAGGAAAGCTCGATCCACGATTTATTGGTCCATTTCAAATTCTTGGCCGAGTAGGAAATGTAGCCTATAGACTGCGCATTACCTCAAAGTATGTCTCGTGTTCATAATGTGTTTCACATATCGTACCCGTAAATATGTGAAAGACCGAACCATGTTATAGAGTTAGAACCAGGACGAGATAGCAGAAGACTTAACGTCTGAAGAGGTACTGTCAAGATTTTGGATAGGAAGGAGCATGTCCTACTGCATGAAAGGTCATACCACAAGTTAAAGTTTTGTGGAGGAATCATGCTTTATAGAGAAATGACACAGGAATTGGAAGCGAAAATGAAAGCGAGGTATCCTCACCTTTTGAAACACACAGTACGTCGTCAATTTCGAGAACAAAATTTCATAAGGAGGGAGGTTGTAAGACCCCAACTTATTATTAATGAAATTTAATTTTCTCTATTTATTATTTTGAAATAGTAAGGGTTGATTTGATTAATGTGGATAGTTATGGTAAAAAATCATAAATATTTCAAAATAAGCAAGTGGTTATAAAATATTCATTGTTGTGGGGAATATTCGTTTGGGTGGTGGAATATTCTTCTTTGTCGGGGAATATTAAATGCATTTGTAGCGATCTTTATGGGCCCCATAACTGAAAGCGATTGGAAAGAAAGCGACAAATATAAGTTGTTTAAAAATAACTACAGCGTAGTTATTCACAGATTATCTTTGTTAAAATACTCGGTGGTTAAAACACGGTAGCTTTGCGGTATTGCACAATTATTGATTCTTACGTAAGAAGGCACTACTCGATAATGGTTATAGTAATTTTATTATTCGATATTTTATTGATTTAATAATTCTTTGCGTTGATATTTTATATTCTTTGTTGTTTGATAATTGTCATTTACGGTATTTTTCATTATCGAAGCAATAATTCATATTATCTGAATAATATTATTAGATAACATTATTGGCAATGTCTAGAAAGTTACATCTAAGGAGAGGTTTGGTCACCTAATTTGCGCGCATGATAAGGAGAAATTCTTATTGGAAAGCCCCTCTTTTCAGGAAGCCGTACAGTTATCGATATTGTGATTACGTAATATTATTTGTGAATAATTAATTATTGATTCATATGATGAGAGAAAAATATTGATTTTATGTGGATATAGATGGAGAAAATTTTTAATGTGACAATTGTTGAAAATTGAAATTTTATCTTTTACGATAAAATAATTCATTTAAATATATTATTATATTTTAATAATATAATAATGGTGATATTTTTACAACGAATGTGGGATATATGAGTATACGAGGAGGAAGAGTATTTTGTTGCAATAAATGTTTAAAACATGTTAAACATGTCGGTGGACCCCATTTATTATTTGAAATTTGATTATAGCTTGTAAAATTGTCCGTTTGTGGATTTGGTCAATTTTTGTTTGGAATTCGGAAAAACTTTCTTACGCAAAGTTGTAGAGAATTGAATTTCCTATAAAAATTCTTGAGTTTGAATTTTTCGACAAAAGGGCTATTTATTGTGAATTATTGAAGTTTTGAAGCTCAAAATAATTGATTTTGGAAGTATAAAATATTTAAAATGACAAAAACGTTTTTTTGTCATTATTGTGGGACTTGCATGTGTTAGAAGTGGCTGAATTCAGATCTCTAAATGTGGGCATAGGAATAAAATTAATAAATTAATATTTTAATAAATTTTACGCTTTGGTGTTCTAAGCATTTTCTATAAATAGGGTCTTAGGTTAGAATTGAAAATCACACGAAGCTGAAGTTTTCTCTCTCTATATTATCGGCGTATTCTTGTGAGTATTTTGAGTATATTTTGAGAATTATTATATACGGTCTGCAAGTTCAAGTCATAGCTTTATATCAGGTGTTTAATTTAGAAATCTTGATCTTTTCGAGGTAAGGGATATTATTATTTTTTCGTAATGATATTATTTCTTCAATATCATTATCTTTGAAATATTGATCTGAAGTTTTTATCAAATTTGGAACTTTTGGTGTTGTGAGTTTTTATTCACGTATCGGCCTTTATTCACGATTATCGATGATCTTATTCACGAATCTGGCCACTATTCATCCAAAAATGAAAATTTTCCTTTTCGTCTAAAATATCTATTGTGGATACTAGCTTTGATTGTATCCATGTTTTGATCATTCTTGAATTTTACACCACTATGATTATTTTTGAGGTATTTTTGGACATGGATAAAACAAAGTACGAATCCTTAATCCTTAATCCTTGTCATTTTGTTTCACTGGATTCGTTTCTTTAAAAATATTTTTCATCATCCTCAGTCCTAAATGATGATATTACTGAATATCTTTTGCTTTTGTAGTATAAAGATGAATGATTTCGATGAATATCTTTGGCCGTGTAGTAAAGATGAGCAGTGTTTAGATGAACATGACCCGGTGATGAATATCTTTGGCTATAGTGCAAAGATGAATATTTGATTCGGATGTATATTGATTGATGTTCTGAGGGATAAAAGATGAGCGATGAACTTTTAAATTCATACATAGAAGATAGTAGTTTGCATTCTCTACTTAACTCTTCTAATGAATTATTATTTCATTGCGAATATTGATTTAAAACTTGTTGTCTATTGTATTCTATTAGATTTTTTCCTGTTGAAGACTAATGATAATTTGTTGTATATTATCTTAGTCATAATATTCTTTCTTGGGCTAGTTGAGCTCACCCTTTTCCTTTTTGTTCCATTTTTCTTCTCGGGAGGCGAGAATATAGCGAGTGCAAGTCGGGGGTATGGAATGAAGGTTAGAGAGAGTTGTTTAGTAGTCCTCACCATTTTTGTAAAATAATGTATCAATAAATGTGATGAAGATTTATTTGAGTATAGATATTATCTAGAAGATAATATTTGTATTTAAACTCACAGTTTATATGTTGTAATAATAAAGTTGTAGTTGTTTACGTACCATGTATTGAAAACTCGAAATGGGTGATGTATACCTATTTTGGGGAAAAGATACAAAATTGTAATGGAATGAGGAATGCGAGAAGAGTTTCAAGAGCTCAAGAGGAGACTCATTTGACTGTTTTACGACAATACCATCTGGCTCGAATGGATTTGTTATCTACAAATGATGCTTGTGCAAAGGGTTTGGATGTGTTCTCATGCAACGCGTGGGAAAGTCATAGCCTTTATGCCTCGCGATAACCTAAAGAATATGAGAGGAATTATCCTACTCATGATCTAGAGTTAGCGTGATCGTTTTCGCGCTTAAAGATCCGGAGGCACTATCTATATGGAGAGAAAGTGGAGATATATTCGGACCATAAAAGCCTCAAATATTTCTTCACCCAAAAGGAACTCAACATGCGACAACGAGCGTTGGCTCGATTTGTTAAAAGATTATGACCACACCATTCAATACCATCCTGGAAAGCAAAGCGTGGTAGCGGACGCGTTGAGTAGAAGATCATATCTGAGGAGCGAGTGCGATGATGTCAAGTATACGCATAGAACCAACTTTAATCGATGAAGTTAAAGTTGCTCGAGCCATGAACCGAAAGTGATGCGTATGAAGAAGAAAGTACAAGAGGTGTTATTCCGTAGCAAGAATAGATGAAGAAGGAATACTTCGAGTCCACTCCAGACTTTGTGTTCCTAACGATTCTGATTTAAAGAACAAGATCATGATGGAGGCACACAATACATCATTTGCAATCCATCCTAGAAGTATCAAAATGTATCGTGATCTTCGACATACATTTTGTTGGAACAATATGAAGAGAGAGATCATGAAGTTTATCTCGAGGTGTTTAACTTGTCAACGTGTAAAGGTGAAGCATCAAGTGCCTAAAGGTCTATTGCAACCACTTGAGATTCTGAAATAGAAGTGGGAACACATTACCATGGATTTCGTTACGGGTCTTCCCACTGTTTCTCAAGATATAAATGCTATTTGGGTTATTGTTGATAGATTAACTAAGTCTGCTCATTTCTTGCCGATACGGGAGACTTATTCCCTTGAAAGTCTTGCTCATATGTATGTAAATGAGATTGTGAGATTGCATGGCATGCCGGTATCCATAGTTTCGGATCGTGACCCAAGATTCACTTCACGATTTTGGGTTAGTTTGAAAAAAGCTATGAGCGCGGATTTACGATTCAGTTCGGCATACCATCCTCAAACAGACGGACAATCAGAGAGGACTATTCAAAATCTTGTAGATCTATTAAGACTCTGTGTCCTAGACTTCAAAGGGAGTTGGGATAAGTATTTACCATTGGTGGAATTCTCCTACAACAACATGATTATCGAGCAAGTATAGGGGTGGCTCCATTCAAGCATTGTATGGGACGAAAGTGTCGCTCTCCAATATGTTGGGATGAGGTGGGTGAAGCAACATTGTTGGGACCCGAGTTGCACGCACGTACGTACTATGGAAAGATCCAAATGATTCGACAACGATACAAACGGCTCAAGATCGACAAAAGAGTTATACGGATCTTCATCGAAAGGATGTGGAATTTAGTATTGGGGATCATGTATTGTTGTATGTTGCCCCATGGAAGGGAGTTACAAGATTCGGGAAGAGAGAAAAGCTCAATCCACGATTTATTGGTCCATTTCAGATTCTTGACCGAGTAGAAAATGTAGCCTATAGACTTGCGTTACCTCCAAGTATGTCTCGTGTTCATAATGTTTTTCATATATCTGTGCTTCGTAAATATATGAAAGACCCAAACCACGTTATTGAGTTAAAACCGGACGAGATAGCCGAAGACTTAACGTTCGAAGAGGTACCTGTCAAGATCTTGGATAGGAAGGAGCATGTCCTACGCACAAAGGTCATACCACAAGTCAAAGTTTTGTGGAGGAACCATGCTATAGAGGAAATGACCTAGGAGTTGGAAATAGAAATTAAAGCGAGGTATCCTCACCTTTTCGAAACACCAGGTACGTACGTCAATTTCGAGGATAAAATTTCATAAGGAGGGGAGGTTGTAAGACCCCAGTTTATTATAAATTAAATTTCCTCTATTTATTATTTTGAAATAGTAAGAGTTGATTTGATTAATGTGGTTAGTTATGGGTAAAATGCGTAAATATTTTAAATAAGCAAGTGGTTATAAAATATTCATTTTTATCGGAGAATATTCGTTTGGTCGTGGAATATTCTTACTATCGGGGAATATTAAATGCGACGGCCGGTAGCGACCTTGTGTGGGCCCCATAAAAGAAAGCGATTGGATGAAGAAAACGACAAGTATAAGTTGTTTATAAATAACGGCGTAGTTGTTACCGTTAATACTATTGGAATACCCGGTGGTTAAAACACAGTAGCACACGGTATTGCACAAATTATTGATTCTTACGTAGGAAGACATTACTCAATAATTGTTACTGTGAATTCTTGTTCAATATTTTATTTTATTGATTCAATAATTGCTACGTTGATATTTTATATTATTGTTGTTTCAATAATTGTCATTACACGATATTTTATTATCAAATCAATAATTCATATTATTTGAATAATATTATTAGATAACATTATTGGCAATGTCTAGAAAGTTACATCTAAGGAGAGGTTTGGTCACCTAATTGCTTGCTAGAAGAGGAGAAATCCTTATTGGAAAGCCCCTCTTTTCAGGAATTGCTTGGTTGTCGATTGTGATTACGTAATATTATTTATGAATAATTAATTATTGATTTATATGATAAGGAAAATATTCATTTTATGTGGATATAGATGGAGAAAATTTTAATGTGACAATTGTTGAAAATTGTTATTTTATCTTTTTTGATAAATAATTCATTTAAATATATTATTATATTTTAATAATATAATATTGGTGATATTTTTACAATAAATGTGGGATATTAGAATAAATGAGGAGGAAGAGTATTTTTGTTTCAATAAATATTTAAAACATGTTTTTCATGTTTGCTGTGCACCCCATTTCTTGACTGAAATTTGATTATAGCCTGTAAAATCGTCCGTTTGTGAATTTTGGTCAATTTCTATTTGGAATTTGAAAAAACTTTCTTTTGTAAAGTTGTAGAGAATGGAATTTCCTATGGAAAGGGCATGTGGTTTGAATTTTTCTGATAAAAGGGCTATTTATTATGAATTATTGAAGTTCCGTAATTCCGAAATAATTGATTTTTGGAAGTTTTAATTATTATTTTCAAGAAAAGCATTTTTGGTGAGTGTCCCCATGTGATATAAATGTTGAATGCAGATTCAAGAGGTGGGCTTGACAAAAATTTAAATATAATAATATTTTATTAAATTTTCTGCTTTGGTGTTCATTTTCCTATAAATAGGGTGCTTAGGTTAGAATTGAAAATCACACCAGAAACTGAAGTTTTCTCTCTCTATATTATCGAGCGTATTCTTGTGAGTATTTTGATACTTTGAGTGTTACTATACTGATTGCAAGTTCCTTCAAAGACTATATCCAAATTATTCCAAATTTAAGAAATCTTGTTTTTTTTTCGAGGTAAGGGATGTTATTTTTTAAAAGTGATATTATTTTTTCTAATATCATTACGCCGGAATATTGGTAAGATTTTTCTTGTGAAATTCTTGTCTTTTAGTAATCGGGTTCTTATTCACGATATCACAAGACTTTATTCACGATATCTGACATTATTCACTAAATATGACATTATTCACGTAAAAATTAAATTTCATTTTTGTCCAAAATATTATTATGGATACTAGCTTTGATTGTATCTATGTTTTGATCATTCTTGAATTTTACTTCACTATGATTATTTATGAAGTATTTTTGAACTTGAATTGTTTAAAGTACGAATCCTTAATAATTGTTCTTTTATTTCCTTTGGATTCGTTTTTTTTTAAAATATTTTTCATCATCCTCGGTCTTAAATGATGGTATTCTTGAATATCTTTGGCACCAGTAGTGCAAAAGATGGTTGATTTTCTTATGAATATATCTTTGGTCCAGTAGTGCAAAGATATACAGTGTTGAGATAAACATGACCGACTGATGAATATCTTTGGCCTGTAGTGCAAAGATGAATATTTGATTCAAGATGAATATTGATTGATGTTACAGGAATAAAATAATGATGATGAACTTTTAAATTCATAGATTATAGTAGATTTCATTCTCTACGTAACTCTTCTATGAATTATTATTTCCGATTCATGAATATTGATCCGAAATTTGTTATACATTATATTTTATCGATTTTTTCCTCGTTGAAGACTAACGATAATTTGTTCTATATTATCTTAGTCATAATATTCTTTCTTGAAATTTAGTTGAACTCACCCTTTTCTTTTTTGTTCTATTTTTCTTCTCGGGAGGCGAGAATGTAGCGAGTCTTTAGTGTGAATTATAGAATGAAGGTCTTAGAAAGTTATTTTAGTAGTCCTCACCATTTTTATAAAATAATGTACCAATAATTGTAATGAGGACTTATTTGGGTGTGAATATTGTACAGATGACAATATTTGTATTTAAACTCACGCTTTTACGTCATGTTGTATTAATAAAGTTGTAGTTGTTTCTGTACCATGTTATTAATGACTCAAAATGGGTGATGTATACCTATTTTGGGGGCGTCACAATAATAATAGTTGTTTTAACTTCACGCACATGAATGATAGTTCTAACTTCACGCACATGAATTAATACAAAGGAGAAAATTTCTTGAGACAGAGAGAAGTTAGAGGTAATATAAAAAAATAAATAATTTATTATTCTAAAAAGTTGTAAACAACAAATAAATTGAATCAATTTTTTTTTTTTTAAAAAGTCAATTATTATAGAATGGAAGTAGTATATTTTTGTCTTTACGTAAGTCTTAACATATTTTAATTCATAAAATGTTTGATATTTTTTTTTAAATAAAAATTACTACAATAAAATTTGGGATGATTGTTCCCATGGTAATACTATATTAAAAATATATATTTCTTAAATAAAATTATTTAAAATATGAGTCTTAATTCGTACAATCACAGTATAAATCATTTTTCCTCAATTTTATAGGACGTATGGATTATTGTGATCAAGAATGAGTCCACACCAAACCAATCCAAACCATGCGTGTGCCTTTGTTGATACCGTAAAAAAAACAGAAAAAGAAGAAAAAAGGTTATAGAGGTTCATAGGGTGTGCTTGTGAATCTTCCCAAAGATTCACATAATCACACACTACACCCACTAAAATATGACTCTTTCTTCTACAATCTCCATGCATCTTTTCATAATTCCCATTTTACCCTTTTCCTTCTTTTAAGTCAACTCCATTTCTTTTTCTAATTCCAACAACTCAGAACAACTCTGTTTCACCATTGTCCAAGGTAAGTCATCTGTTGATCACCTTCTTTCTCTACCTTTTGAGCTCACATTGTTTTATATATATTTTTTAATTAAAAAAAAACTCATGGGTATCTTTCTTTTTTTCTTTCTTTATGTTATTTTAGAAAAAATATAGTGTTTGATTAATGAATGAATTTTTCTTTCGATATTATGTTTTTTTACCACTTGGTTACTGAAGAAATGCATGAACAAAGAATGAAAGAATAGGCACTTGATTGGAGCTGAGTTTTCAAATATTTTGAGCAAAACCAGCAAATCTTTTGCTTACCCAACATTTGTTTGGAGGTTCTGATAGTACATCTTTGCTTCAAAATCAGAATTAAGCAAGGTGGATTCATCTTTTTCACACACACACACACACACACACACATATATATATATATATATATATATATATATATATATATATATATATATAGCTCTCTAAATGCAAGAAATTTATTTTTTTAAAATTTTAATTTTATCCATTAATTTTTACAAGAATTTGGGCTTATTGGCATAATAGTATATAACTCATTGTTTCTTTTGGCTTGTATATTTTGCAGGTTTTGGTGCTTTCTGATACAGAGTTTCCCCAGGTTCTTTCACCCCCGACCCCTTGTAAGTTCAAAGCACTACTTTGCTTTCCTATGTTGATATTATTCTAACAAAAATGTTAGTAGTTTAAAAAGATTAGGCATTAAATATATATTCAACTAGAAGATCATCAAATTAATTAGTAAATAAGTATTATAGTTTTTCAAGCTTCATATATAGACAAATGATGATGGATTTGAAGGAGTTTATAAGGCCTATATAGCTAGATTCTTTGATAGTGTGTGTTTTTTGGATCGGCCGATTCATCTTTTATCATTTTGTTTGTCTAGCGGAAATTAAAAGCCAAAATGCAGCGCCCTCCACAACATGAGGAGTTTGCTCTCAAGGAGACCTCTCCCAAAATTGCTGGATCCGGGGTGATCACAGGCGACAAGCTCACCTGCGCATGTGACCTTGTTGAGCAGATGCAATACCTTTATGTCCGAGTCGTTAAGGCCAAGGATTTACCAGGAAAAGATGTCACCGGTGGTGTTGATCCCTACGTTGAAGTGAAGCTAGGAAACTACAAGGGAGTGACAAAGCATTTCGAGAAGAAAAATAACCCCGAATGGGACTATGTTTTCGCCTTCTCACAGGACAGACTTCAGGCTTCGTTCATTGAGGTAATAGTGAAAGATAAGGATGTTGTTGTAGATGATTTTGTTGGGAGGGTCTTGTTTGATCTCATTGATGTCCCAAAACGTGTGCCCCCGGATAGTCCATTGGCACCACAGTGGTATAGATTGGAAAATAAAAGAGGCGAAAAGCTCAAACATGGTGAAATAATGCTTGCTGCTTGGAAAGGAACTCAGGCCGATGAGGCCTTTCCTGATGCTTGGCATTCGGATGCAGCAAGCGTTGGAAGGGAAGGAATCACAAAGATTAGAGGGAAAGTTTATTTATCCCCTCGGCTTTGGTACGTCCGTGTCAATGTTATCGAATGTCAAGATTTGTTGCCTAATGAGAAGGGTAAGCCCCCGGAGGTATTAGTGAAAGTTATCCTTGGAAATCAGACTTTGAGAACCAAGATTTCGCCCGTAAAAGGTGTTAATCCATTGTGGAATGAGGATTTGGTATTTGTAACTGCAGAGCCATTTGAGGAGCCTTTGGTCATTACTGTGGAGGACAAAGCTAACAAAGATGATTTCTTGGGGAAATGTGTGCTTCTGTTAAATTCAATACATAGAAGGCTTGACAATAAGGCTGTGCCTTCTAGGTGGCATAATCTTGAAAAATATGCTGTTGTGGAGGGGGAGAAAAAAGAAATGAAATTTGCTGAGTCTACACATTATAGTAGTGACCTTAGGCCAACTGCCAAACAATTGTGGAAATCCAGCATAGGGCTTTTAGAGCTTGGGATTATTAGTGCTACCGGATTATCTCCCATGAAAACGAGAGATGGCCGAGCAACAACAGATGCGTATTGTGTTGCTAAATATGGTCCAAAATGGGTACGAATGAGGACAATCATAGATGACTTCGGTCCCAAGTGGAACGAGCAGTACACGTGGGAGGTATTCGATCCTTGTACTATGATCACAATAGGGGTGTTTGATAACGGTCGGTTACATGGAGGGGCAAAGGATTCGAGGATCGGAAAGGTGAGGATCCGGTTATCGACACTCGAAACGGAGCGAGTTTACACACATTCCTATCCTCTCATTGTGTTGCAGCCATCAGGGGTTAAGAAAATGGGAGAAGTGCAGTTAGCTGTGAGATTCTCGTGCTCGTCGTATGTCAACATGTTGAGCAAATATTCGCTGCCATTGTTGCCTAAAATGCACTATGTTCATCCGTTATCAGTTATTCAGATGGATGTTTTGAGGCACCAAGCGACTCAGATAATTTCGATTAGGCTGAGCAGAGCTGAGCCGCCGCTAAAAAGGGAGGTGGTGGAGTTTATGTTGGATGTTGGATCACATATTTGGAGTGTGAGGAGTAAAGCTAACTTCTTTAGAGTCATGAATGTTATGAGTAGTGTTGTTGCAGTTGGTAAATGGTTTGATAAGATATGCCAATGGAAAAATCCTATCACAACTGTTTTGATACACATACTTTTTGTGATTTTCGTACTTTTTCTTGAACTTATACTCCCTACCATATTTTTGTACCTTTTTTTCATCGGCATTTGGCGATACAGATGGAAACCAAGGCACCCTCCTCACATGGATATTCGACTATCTCATGCTGATGCTGTCGGCCCTGATGAACTAGACGAGGAGTTTGACACATTTCCGACTTCAAAAGGGTCTGATACCGTCCGAATGAGGTATGATAGGCTTAGGAGTATAGGCGGGAGGATTCAGACTGTTGTTGGAGATTTGGCAGCACAAGGCGAGAGGCTGCAGTCTCTGCTGAATTGGAGGGATCCGCGAGCCTCAGCTTTGTTTCTGACCTTCTGTTTGATGGCTGCGATAGTGTTGTACGTCACTCCTTTTCAGGTGGTGGCGCTTCTTGCTGGCTTTTATGTGTTGAGGCATCCGAGGTTTCGACAAAAGCTTCCTTCATTGCCTGCAAATTTCTTCAGGAGGCTGCCTGCCAGAACAGACAGCATGATATAGGCACAAATTGTGTTTAACAGAACGCTGATCAACTGGGTATGTATGCAGAACAAAATCGGGTACGAGCAATGCTACATGTGCATATAGAGAATGCAATTAGTTCTCGTTTCAGGATTCGGACGGTAGTACCCAGTACAATTCAGAACAGTAGTACCCAGTATGTGAAACACAGGGCAATAAGAGCTTGTGGTAACCTAGGCACGATTATGGTATGGCCTCCTATGCTTAGTTTTCAGCCTCGTTGCTCATTTGTTGTTTCCTTTCCATGAAAATGCAATTTGTTTATGTTATCTATTCAATTCTGTTCATTGTAATTTGACACTTTAAACTTTGAATATATCTCTATTTCAATCTTGTTGATGTATAACAAGAATTCTTTTCTGCCCACAATTCTGCAGTAATTGTATAAAAATAGGGACTGTTTTTCAAGTACATAATATACTTTGTTACATGTAGAGAAATCAGACTACTGATCAGTTTGCAACCTTTTGTTAGATGATGGAGAGAAGAACTTTGGTAACATGCAGCTAAATCATATAAATTTACAGTTGAAAAATGACATTTGTTTAGTCTTAGATGTACAAGTTATTCATACTTGCTATTTTGAGACTATAAATTCCTTATAATGTGACCATTTGGCATAGCCATTATGTAAGCTAGCCAGTAATGCTACGTACACAAATTATACACAAAAAAATATAGAAAAAATAGGAAGCCAAACATACCATGTTTGTGCACAATTCTTTTGGTATATAATTTGTGCAAATAGCATTATTCTAAGCTAAAATCACTTGTAGAGGTTTTGAGAGTAGAAAATCGCTTCTGGAAAAGTTTAAAATCCAATGCTCTTGAAACTGCTATTTCGTTTAAAGTTTAAACAAACTTACCAGATATTTTCCATAGGGCTTGGAAAATTATTAGCCAATCACTTTTATGAAAGGCTTTTTTTTTCTTCAATAGCTCTAGTAATAAAAGTGCTTCACCTCATCTCACTGCTTCGCCATATAGACCCACTGGCAACTACAATTGAATTAAGATATGAATCCATGGCATAATTGACCGTGAATTCGTAATAAAACACGGAGAGCTATAAACAATTTTTGCAATCATATCGAGATTTCAGTGTCAAATTTGATCAACTCAAAAAGAAAATTAGAATTCTTACAAGAAATTATTTATCCAGATTTTTTTTTTTTTACAAGAAATAGACCATTCAAGAAACTCAGAACATTATTTAACAGTTTTCTGGGGTCATAAAACTTATGAACACTATGCCTCAAATATGTAAACTAAGTTCTGAATTATCTCCAGGAGAATGAAAAGAGATAAAAGAGATTGCAAAAGTGAAATCCCAGAATTTTTTTTGACTTGGATAGTAACATATAAACAATGACCAGAGGGAATAACCTAGCCCTGAAGTCATCAAGCTTTTTTCACAGGCTCAGCTCGAGGCCTCCAAAGTCCTAGCCTGTATTTGTGCCCAAATTTTAGTATCAGCTTCCTCTGTAAGTAAGTTACTCGAGCCTTGGTAGAACAAAACCAATTTACAAGTATGTAAATCTTTGAAGTCAATGTAAAACTGGAAAATTCAACATGCTAAGCACAAGAGAAACTGGAAAAAAAATAATAACAATTGCCAACAGAAAAGGACACAATTTCAAGTTATTAACCAATTTGGATTGATCTAAATGGCCCCAGCTTATCAGCCTAAGTATTTTTTTATCATTCAAAAAAGCTGACATCATAGGGATCGAACTAAAAGCTAATAATAAATTTTGATGTTTCAATTCCCTATTAACATACAATAGTGAAAGTAAAACATTTATTTTCTGGGGAAAACAAAAACTGAATGATTGTGTGACTCGAAATTGATTCCGTGCAACAGTGAAAGTAAAACATTTCTTTTATGGGGAAAACAAAAACTGAATGATTATGTGACTCGAAATTGTTTCAGGGTAGTTGGGAACTGGTTAAACTAGACAACTTCTGGTTTTAATCACTTTAAAGCACGACGACTTAACAACTCAAGAGACATAGCAACACCTCTTTATGCCAATTTAAGGGTATCTACTTTAGCTAAATATTATTGTCTTACATCTAACCTAGCCTCAACATGAAGAAGAATGTGGAACACCCTTTAGACTAACTTAAGGGTATTTACTTCAACTTAGGGGCTGTTTGTTTAGGACTAAATACATATGAATGGTTGAATGGCTGAATCGGTCAATTATTAAGTGCGTTTGTTTTGGAAAAAATCGTTTGAATGACTAAATCAGTTAGATGATTAAGTTGAATGGCTAAGTCAGATTTTTTTGGATTTTTTTGGCTGAATGGCTGAATGAACAGCTGAATAAAGTAAAAAAATTAAAAAAATATATTAACTATTATATTAAGTAATATAAAATAAATTTGCAATAACTTTGAATTTTTTCAGAGAGGTAAAATAATAAAATTTTGTCATTCAGATGTTTCAGACATGTTAATTATCAAACAGTTTTTTTATTTAGATTCAGATTCACCTCATTCAGATTCATATTTAGATTCATTCAATTTTTATCAAACATCCCTTTAATTTTATTGTCTTAGTCGAACACAGCCTCAACGTCGAGGAGAATGTGGATTATTGACAAGTGACAACTGTCCAGTAAAATATTTTATACAAGCTATAACAGAAGTTAATTTGTAATTGGAACACTGTATTTAGTAGAACCATCACCCCAAATTTTACAAAATTTTAAGTGCTCACACAATATTTTGGCAGCACATGTTTTTTCTGTTAATAAACGGATACTTCTATGGAAACAAAATTTTTATTGACCTCAAACCCTACAAAAGGGTACCACAATATAATGAAGCAACCAAGAGTTCCAAATGCTATTATGACCTCAAGAAGAACCATTAAGGAAAAGCGAGGTTACAAATGTGGATAAAACTCCATATATTGTTAGGAATAATTAATGACGATTCATGTTTCTTTCTTTTATAGTAACTTTCAGCTTGTTTATTAGAATATGAACAATCATACAATGACCGGGAGCAGTTAAGAAAATTTTTAGACAAGATTTGCTCAGGAAAAAAGAAAAAGAAAAACTATCTTTAAACTACAATTATTGAACTTCCTTGGGACTCTTCCCCAAGACATTACTCTAACTTGAAGGAGGTCCTCAAATTCTTTAAGAACAAGAGGCCAACTTCTGCTCTTAAGTTGGAATATCATTTCCTGCCAAATAACATATACTAGAGTGGCTAGGACGATCTTATTCCGAAGAGCAAACATCTGCTTAAAGCAACCTTCCATAATCTTTTTGCATAAGGCCCAAGGACATTAAAGACCAAATGTTTCCTTGTTGTTGCATTGCAGCACAAAACCCAAAGATCTTCATTTTATCTTTCCTCACTTTTCAAGTTTATATTTTGTTCTCACGACATTCTTAAGAACCAGCCATGGCACAAAACTAGGCTTCGAGAAACGTAGGCTATAGAGTGCCTGCCACTGAAAAATACTCTCATGCTCTCTAATTGATTCCCAAGCTAAGTCACAGCATACTCCATTTGAAAAAGATAAGTGCTTCTCTCACACTAAAAATCTGGTAAGAAAGTCTCAACTTTTCCAACAATTATTCTAGAAATGCATTTCTAAACCACAACACATCATGCAATAGGTCTAAAATCTTTCATAGTATTAGGGCAATCAATTTTGGGAATTAAAGAAATTGGAGTACTGCTATTTGAAAACTTCAAAATTTTCCAAATTTATAACGAATATAACACCTCTAATTATGTCCTCTCCAACTATGGCCCAATCCTTTTGGAGAAAAGGATACACAATAGTCATCAGGAGTTCAGGACCCTAAGGTCTATCTGCTCCATAGCATTTTCACTTCTATTTTTGTCAAAGGCCTGATTAGACCACTAACTTGTTCCTTGTTTTTAATTTTTTGGATAAGTCTAACTTGTTCCCTTGGTAGTGTTTTCATGATAGCTCTCAGTTTCAGCTTATTATATGCACTACATCATACCGTTCTAGTTTAGAACCATTGCAGTCTTTGATGTTACTGATCTTGTTCCTAGCTCGATGGTAATTCGCCTTTTTTAGGAAGCAGGTTGTATACTTCTCAGCACTATCTGACCTATTTGTTCAAGATCATTGGTCATACAAAGTCCAACTTTGATTTATTGAGACAAAGATCCCACAGAGCACTATTACAAATACTTCATTTACAACAGCCAAAAAGAACTAGAAACTACCATTATGATGACTTTATTGAAATGCAAGAGCAATCTTAAAGACAGCCAACTTCTACCTTAGCAAAGAGGAAAATCTTGGTCACCTAAGAATCTTATAATTTTCTACTATTATCATAATTTGATGGCAGCTAACTAAAGTGTGAAAGAAATAAGAAATTAAATTTCCATTATGCAACCAACTCCAACAGGTTGATATTTGAGTGGTCCAACCCAGTGTTACCTAAAAGCGTAGTAATGCGTTTGATGCAGCGATGCAAATCTGTACGTAGTATGCTACATAGCTAAAACGCGATACACTACGATATCTTTATATAAGTTCTTATAATTAAGAATTCACTTATAATCTAAATTAATAAACCTAAGTTTTATAGAAGATTTTTAGTTGACTCAACAAGTTGATTGTTTTATAAATATTTTAGTACAAATGTAATGTTTGAGCATCCAATACAAAGTTAAAATATTGATATTTGTGTAATTATAGTTAAATAACAAAGAAATTTTTCGGTACGCTAAATTTAGAGTATTGGTACGTAGGAGTACCTTGTATGGGTACACAAGTACCAATACGCGGTTCGCTAGTTCTAATAATAATATCTGGTAACTCTAGTCCAACCAGTCCAAAAAGAACCGCAACTCATTAGAATCTCCAAATTTTGTGGTCAAAAGTTTAGACACTCATTGCACCTAGACTCTCCCAAGCACAAAAGAACACAAGCAAAAATATATCAAACACCTCCTAAACAGTTAGAAGACCAAGTATAAAACACACACACAAGTATATACATGATTCTATTGAATATATACATGCATATATAATCACAAAGTCCATGCTTTACTCTACATTACTAAAAATAAAAATCTCATGAAAACCATTGATAATAGTAATAATTTTCAAAAAGGGTATTATTGGAAAATAATTACGTGTTTGCAGGGAATTTCAAGTTTCTTGAGCTTGAGAGTGCGAGTGACTGAAAGTCCCCAATCTCAGTTTCAAGCTTTTCCGCATGGGCTTCCACCCCTTTTCCCACCCCCTTCAGAAACTCTGGTATCCCAACTTTAACTGCAACATTTACCAAAGTAACCAAACATACCCACTTTCAGTATCCCTTTAAATTCACCAAACACCCTACACATACAAATACATGTATGCATAATATATACATGTACATATACATATATATAGAGGAGTGATCCATAACAAATGTTTGATATGACACTATTTGGGCAAACTCATCCCTAGCCATCCGTATGAGAAACGGACATCCAAGATTTAAAATTTTAACGTTTCCACCACTATTAGTAGCGAATAACACTTTTTAAAAATAACTTAGGTCGTCCGTTTCTCCTATGGAGAGTAATAGATGAGCTTGCTCAAACAATGCTATAACAAACATTTGTTATGAATCACTCCCGTCTATATGTATGTGTGGAGAAAGGTAATTTTAGGCATTGTTTTAGCCAAGCTTGGCTATAAATCACTCTAAAAACTAATTTTATGTATGTATGTATGGAGATATGTTTTTTACCTTGGTAAAGGGACGATTTAGAGGAAAATCTTGCGAACCCAGCTGGAAAATTAGTGGGAGCGGAATGAAATCTTGTGTTTAAGGATGTAAATTGCCTCCAAGCCATCCCTCTAGCGTTTACCCGTGTACTCGATTCAAAAATTGCAATTGTATAAACCCTCGGAATATTTGTTCGTTCAAGAACTCAACTTTTGGGGTTTTTGAGAGCTAGCAATATATAAGGTTATATAACTCATAAACATAAACCTAAAAAAAAAGAGTCAATTAATGGTACGACACCGTAATTCTACACTAACAATAAACAGGAGGCTGAGTATAAACCGTTTTCGTGTTATAAATAGGCGGACATGCAACCCTATATTTAAATTGGGTCTAACACGCATAATTAATTGTTGACACAATTAGATATATTTATTTAAAATAAGTTAAAAATAAAGATAATATAATATTATAATTTATCTTAACTATTGAGTTTTATAGTTTTCTAATTATTTTTTCAAGCATGTTATCTTGTACTTTGTTAAATAAATATTATTGTGATGAATAAATTATATTATTATTTAATAAATAAGTGAATGATGTTTATTTTTTTATTTAAGAATTTTAATTATGTAATAAATGGGTTAAAATGGTCGACACGTTTAACATGATTAATAAATAAGTTAGTGTTGAGAATTTTGGCACGAATAATTAAACGATTAATATTAGTCTTGACCTATTTAGTGTAATACTTATAATCTGACACAACATGAATTTGCATAATACGACACAATTGTCACCCCTAATTAAAGGTACCAGAAACGACGCCATCCGGTGACACATTTTCTTGTCAATATTCGAACGTTGATGTTGATTTTTATTGACCTCTACATTTAATTTATACTAGTATGAATTATTTTTAAAATATATTTATTAATCTTTGTAGGATATTATCTAGCTTATTCCTATTTTAAGGGTAATAAAATATGAAAAATATTTTTCTAAATTAAATACATTTTTAATATAATCTTTTAGAAAATATCCTATATATATATTTATTATTTTTAAGTATAAAAACAAGTTTTTATAAACATTAATGTTTTCTTACTTATTGAATAAAAGCTCTCCTATTAACTTTAACAATCTAATGTCAAAAATTATGAAAGCCAAATACATATAATTGCTTTATATTTTATATCTTTATAAAGAGAGGCTTGGTTATATTATTTCATTATGCTTGTAAGCTCCAATTTGACATAATAACATCTATTGTTGTTGGAGTTGTATGAGATTTTAATTATATTTTTTTTGTTTGTGAGTTTAAAAAAATGAAGGAAAGAAAAATATTTTATTTTTAAACTATACAATTACTATATTACCCTTACATATTAATATATTAAATGATATAATTTATTTTGAAATGTTACTTTAAATAATATAAAATATATGTGAGACCCTAGATTTTATGAATAAAAATTTAAATTTCTCGAAATATTTTTTTGAATATTATGGTATGGATTTGATATAATGTTATAGTTGTGGGTAATATTTACAAATTTTGCAAAAGTAAGCAAGTGGTTATATAATATTCTATTAATTGGGGAATATTCGTTTTAACATGGAATATTAAATGATTTCAAGACAATCATCATAAGTGGATCCCATAACGAAAGTATTGTCGTAGTAAAAAAGCCATGTAATTATCTTTTATTAAAAATAACGGCGAAAGTGTTACCGTTAAAACTGTTGAACTACCCGGTAGTAAAGAAATGCGATGTCGCGCGTGGTTCGATAAGAGCACACAAGATTGATTATTGATGCTTACGTGAGAAGTCAATCAGTTATACTCAATTATTACTACAGTAATTACTGCATCATATCTCTCATATTAATGATTCGATTATTATCACAGTATCATCTGCATATTATGATATATTATTAAATCAATAATTGAGACGACAAAGTTATTTATATTATTAAATTGCAATATTTATAATGTCTAGAAGTTCTGTCAAGGAGAGGTTTGGTCATCTAATTGCGCGCCAATAAGAAGAAATTCTTATTGAAAAGCCCCTCTTTCTTGGGAACGACCTGGTTGTTAAATATTGTGAGTTATAATATTAATGATGAATAAATTCGTGTTGATTAAAGATAAAATTGGTAGTTCCATTATGTTGGAATTATTAGTGTTAGTGGAAATCGACATCTATTCCGATGATAATTGATGTTTGGGGGTTATATTGATAAATTGGGTAATTAATCGAATAAATGAGCAATTAATTGCTACTTATTCACATGATTATATAACTATTTGTTCACATGTGTGTACTATTGAATCACATTCATGTACTATTAGGGTAGTTGGTGCAAGATTAATAATACTTGCATGACTAAGTTAAAAATGAAGGTATAGATGGAGGTACTATACTGTAATTCGTATTTTTACATGATTATAACTATTGGTTCACATGTTTGAACTATTGATTCACATTATTTACTATTAGGGGAGGTGGTGCAAGTTTGATAATACTTGCAGGACTAAATTAAAAATGAAAGAAAAGTTGGAGGTATTGTACTATAATATTTTGAGCCCCAAAACGTGCAATTATCGAAACTATATTTTTCTATAAATAGAAGCTCATTCTTCCTTCATTTCTCACCAATTCACTAAAGCTTTTTAAAGCAATTATTATAGAGAGAAATTATAGAGAGAAAGAAAAAGAGAAGTCTGCTACCTCACACCTTTATTTCAAAGATCCAAATCTTCTTTTGAGGTAAGTGGGTATTATTTCTTTTGTATTCATGAAGAGAGCTATTGTTATTCCATTCCTTATTATTCGTTGGAATAACTCGTATATGATGGACTCTAGTATATATGGTGAAATTCTTCTATTGTTCCATTCTTTATTATTATGTTGGAATAACCTGTCTATGCGAAGTACCGCATACATGGTAAAAATTTTCTATTATTCCCTTCTTTATTATTCGCCGTAATATCCCACATGCAATGCGTTTATGCATGACTGGTTCCATTATTTATTATTCATTTGAATATCCTGTTTCAGACGCTTACGTTCTGTGACCGTTCCATTATTTATTATTATGTTGGAACTGTGCGGTCTATCGCATGCCTGGTGAATTCTTCTGTTATTCCATTATTTATTATTTTGTTGGAATAACTCAGATGTATGCGGCTTCATCGAATGCCTGGTGAATTCTTCTGTTATTCCATTCCTTATTATTCTGTTGGAATAACCTGTCTATGTGGATTACGGTATGCATGGTGAATGACCTTTCGTATTCTTTCTTTATTAAATTGTGGAAATGATCTGTTTACGTGGATTACCACATGGCGGATAAAAATCCATTTATAGTTTCGTATATTCTATTATACTCGTATGAGATATCATTTCTTTTATACTCGTCATGAAATATCATTTTATTTGGTATTTTCTGTTACGAGTTACTATTCATAGGTTATTATTCACCAAGTTACTATTCACTCTAGTATTATTCACTCGAGTATTCGGGGTACTTTTTATGCCGAAATACTATTCACTAGTTACTATTCACGGGTTACTATTCACCCAAATTACTATTCACCCGAATATTATTCACTCGGGTATTTGGAGTACTTTTTGTTAGTTCCCGAAAGCACAATAGTTATCTAGAAGGGGGGGGGGGGGTTGAATAGATATTAAAAACTTTTCTTTGTTTAAAGAATGTTTTGATAAATCCTTTAAGCACAGTGGATTTATTGATTCTTCGAAAAACCTTTTTGATAACAGATTAAGGAGAGAAAGGCAGTTATAGCAGTTATAGCAGTTATAAAGACACAGTTGTTTTTAAGTGGTTCGGAGCACTCAAAGCTCCTAGTCTACTCTTCTACTCCTTGAGTAGGAAATCCACTAAGGATGTCTTTTACACTTCTGAATCTCAAAGATTCCTTCTGAACTGGTGATAGCCAAGCACTTCTAAGTTCACTCTTGAACTCTTCAAGTCCAGCAGACTTGGCTCTTCATAGTTCACTTAGAACTCTTCAAGTCCTTCTGACTTGGGACTTCACACTTCGGTAGATTGATAGTTGTTGAGTTGTGATTGAGGCTACTCAGTTGCAGTTAAGCACTTGTTCGAAAGAACTGAGTAGCTGAGCAAGCTTTTTCCTTTTTCTCAAATCGTAGAGTTCTGCGTTTTGTGTTCTTGTACTTTTTGTTCAATACTTGCTTTCTTCTCTTATGTGCCTATATTCTGTATATATGAGATCCTTAAAATCTATCTGTTGAAGTCATCTAATGAAGCATTAAATGCGTTTGACATTTCTGAGCTCCGATGGAGACATTTCTGCATATCTTCTGAATTGCATTCTGGCCCACTGACACGGTAGACTGCTTTCTCACCTAACACCTAAAAAGGTTTTTTTCTTCTGCCCAATGGTCCTTTCTTAGCTTCTTAACTACATTTCTTTTGATCAATACTAAGGATATCTTTTGTATCGTTGGGACTGGTGAGAGTTTCAACGTTTAAAAACCCATTCCTCATTTGTTGGAATAAATCTTCAAACAGAAGATAGATCTCGATCCTTCTGATATAAGAGAGATGACACTCTACGATCCATATCGTGGTGTCTTGTTATACTTTGAATAGAACACTACGATTTCCTTCAAGACTTTCCACACTACGATCCTTTAACACTACGATCAGTACTTACTCGTCTTGCAGACTCTGCGTTTCCGAGAGCACACTACGATCTTTGAGTTAGCTCGGCAAACGTCTGAACCACTCTACGATTCCTGGAGAGGCCCTTGAAGGCAGATACACTACGATCATTTTAGCTCTGCGATCCTGCCTTAGCTTCTTCATTTTGTTGATCAGACGGATAGACTACTAGCTTATTTACTTCTGTCCAGCCATAGATCAACCTAACAGATTTGATCTCTTTATCTATATAAGTAAACTTTTAAAAGCTAAGATTAACCTAACAATTTTGATCTATCACTAAGTCATTGTACATATATTTTTGAAGGACTTTACATAATCATGAGCTATTTTATAAAACATCAAATCACAATATGCATTCTTCCAACAATCTCCCCCTATTTGATGTTGACATAACCAAGGAGATTTGTTGTCATGATTATAAAATTTTATATGCAGTTTGCAGAAAAGTAAACATGACTTAGTATTTCAGTGAGCAGCTGAAATTTCTAGAGAATAAGCATGAATTTATTGATGTATGGAGATAGATATTACATTTAAAATTGACTACATCAATACAATTTGAAGTTCAACTTATCTCTATTTCTTTGGCCTTTTTGCTTCTTGGAGGATATGCTTATTCCTCAGCTCTCGTCTTTCTACTTGCTTCATCTCTTCTGGCCAGGTCTTCCAGCTCACTTGGGCTTAGTCTCGGATTCTGATCATGCCTATTCATGAATGTAGGATCTCCAATTGGCATTCTTAGGCCCGTTGTTGTCACCACTTGAGAGCTGATAGTTGGCCCTTGACTCCTTAATGGCTGAGCCATTAAAACTTCCCACTGATCAGATCGTTGAGTCTGATAGCTGGATCATGAAGTCTGAGTTGGCTGAGTGTGGCTGGATCATAGAGTCTGAGTGATTTTCCTTGGCCTTGATTGGAAATGACCTTTCCCTCTGCCCTTGCCTGCCTAATCTCTTTGCCCTTTATTCTCCCCCTTTATGTCAGCATCAAGGGTGCGAATGTCATCTGAGAGGCGAGTGACTCCTTGGACAAGCTCATTGAGTTGACTTTGAGTTTGAGCAATGTCCTCCCTATTCTCTTGGATCAAAGCATCAGAACGAGTTTCACGTCGTTGAAGTATGACAAGGACAGTCTCAATTTGCTTCATTTGGCCCATGGAGAAGTCTTGAAACTCTTTGACTGTTGTTTGAAGACTTTTGATGCTTTATATCATCAGATTGTTCTGAGATTCTTGTGTTTTCTGTAATAGCAGGACAGCATCCCTATGCTTTTTAGCTGTAAGAAAGTGAATATTGTCCCTGTCTTTAATGCTTTGAAGCATTTCTTTGATGACCTCTTTGAGTGTTTTAGACAGTTCGGAGCTTAGGGAGCTTGGAAGATTGTTTGCAGCATTGATCATTGAGGTCAATCTCAGTTGTATTAGTGCAGTATGATCTTCAAGACTCTCGTCTAGTTCTTTGATCACCTTCTCGGACATAGTTGATAAATCAGCCTTTGTGGATAGTTCTAACAGGATTTCATCTAGATTTGGAATTTGTGAGAGAGGTGACGCGCGCTTGAATTTATCTTGCATTGAGTAGAGAACAAGTTCAAGATTGAAGCATTCATTTCTAGATGAGGAGGGAATATCTGAAGGAGGGGCATGTGTTTGGATGTTGGATCTTAGTGACTCTACGATTTGTGATGGATACTCTACCAAGGGGCTAGAGTCAGGGATCGTAGAGGTGGTAGGCTGAGTGAGCATTAAGGAGTTGATCTTATTTGGTTTCTCAGGTATAGAATTTTGAGATTCTGTAACTGGAAATTGATTCAGTGGATGAAGAATCACTTCCAACCATTGTGGGAATTCATAGAATAGATTAAATGAGGGTGGTGGCATGTGATTAACTCTGTAAACAGTGGGGATAGATAGTACCTCAAGTGAGTTCTCTGAAGAAGGGCTGTTGGTGAGAAGATTCTTGGCAAAATTGAATTTCCCTGGGAATCCATTTACAAGTACTGAGATAGCTGGATACTCCTTGAAATTCTAGAACATATGATCCCAAGAGTTCAGAACATAAATCTTCAAATAGAAGATAGATCTCGATCCTTCTGACATAAGAGAGATGACACTCTACTATCCATGTCGTGGTGTCTTGTCATACTTCGAATAGAACACTACGATTTCCTTCAAGACTTTCCACACTACGATCCTTTAACACTACGATCAGTACTTGCTCGTCTTGTAGACTCTGCGTTTCTGAGAGCACACTACGATCTTTGAGTTATCTCGGCAAACGTCTGAACCACTCTACGATTCCTGGAGAGGCCATTGAAGGCAGATACACTACGATCATTTCAATTTCTGCGATCCCCGCTTTAGCCACAGATTCATTGATCGAGACGGATAGACTACTAGCCTATTTACTTCTTTCTAGCCATAGATCAACCTAACAGATGTGATCTCTTTATCTATATAAGTAAACGTTTAAAAGCTAAGATCAACCTAACAATTTTGATTTATCACTAAGTCCTTGTACATATATTCTTTGAAGGACTTTACATAATCATGAGCTATTTCATAAAACATCAAATCACAATATGCATTCTTCCAACACTTTTCATGTTGGGGTAGTATTCATGAGGTACTATTCCTAAAGTACTATTCACGGGGTACTATTTACGACGAAAAATTGATTTTTTTCTGTCCAAATTATTTTTGGTGCATGAATATTATTCTTGAATTTTATTCTACAAAAAAGTATCATGTTGACAATTTGGACGTAATTGATTTCAGGATAAATTAACTTATAAATCTTTAAAATTTATTCTTGAACTTGTTTTATTGAATTATTATGTCATTGTTGTGACGTCCCCAAAAATAGGTATACATCACCCATCTTGAGTCGCCAAATACATGGTACAAAATTCAAATACAACTTAATTATACAATAGTCGTGTAAAATATGAAAAAATACATGCTGTGAGTTTTAATACAAATATTATCATCTAGACAATATCCACACTCAATTTAGTCCTCATTACATTTATTATCACACTATTTAACAAAATAGTGAGGACTACTAATACTACAGAATAGTGACGATCGAAGAGGCTGATGGCTTTTTGCTCTTGTGGCTGGTCTTACTCATCTTCAGTAGCTGTGATATGGTTGCTCTGTCTTCTTTAGCCTCAGCTTGTTGTTCCTTTCTTCTTAGGATCCTGAGAGTCTCAATATCTGAGGACTCTACAGGTTTGTTGGTGGTAGATCCTTGAGGTTCTTCTGTTATTTTGGCTTTTCTTTTCCCTTTGCTTTTTCTGATTAAAATAATGGGCTCTCCCTGGTTGGCTTCTTCTGCTTCTTCCTCAGTTTCTTTGACAACAGACATATTTCCTGCAGTTCCTGTTCCCTTTATCTCACCAGTTTGACCACTGGATTCAGATGCCATCTTCACATTTTCAGCTGGATTTCTTTTTCAGTTTTCAAACAGTTGCTGGGTCATTCGTCGATTAGGATTTATGGCTTCTCCTTCATCATCTTTAATTAGGTCACCAAGAGCAGCCTGTAGGATAATGCTGATGAATCGTCCGTAGAGCATCTTCTGTGAGCTCTTGGTTTTCTTTGAGTTGCTCAGCCATTTCCCAATCCATTCAAGTAATATAGCCCCATAGTTTAGTTATATTTTATAGCATATAGCAGTCATGAGTTTTAGTTGTACCTCATTTACAGAGTCATGACCTGAACTTTTACAACATATGCACTTTCCAACAATATCGGCCAGAAACTCATACCTTTGTGGAAACTCCTTCTTTCTGTATCCTTTGGCAGAGGCTGATTTCTTGTGATGCATTTTCTTGAGACCTTTATGGAAGTCTATTCCGTCTAAGGACGGATACCCTTCAGACTTGAGCCCTAGGGCTAGATTGATGTCTTCAGCTTTTAGTCTGATTTGGACGCTCCTTACTTTCACAGTAATGGTGTTGTTTTCAAACACCCCGTTGTTGTAGAACTCTTTCACCAATTTTGGGTAGATTAATGTGTCAGTACCCAAGGCTTCTTGGAGACCTGCAATCTTCAGTAGTGATAATGTCTTGTGAAATTGAGGTTCAGCTGTTTTAAACTCATCAAAATAGAGTCTGTATCCGAAGACAACACTAGAAGCTGCCATTGATTTCTTTGTAGAAAATAAGACGAACTGAAATTGCTATTGATTCTGGGGTTTCTTTTTGAGAAAGAGAGAGGGATGGTCTTTTAAACTTTTAGATTTCAAACAGACGATTTTAATTTGTACTTGAAACTTCCCTCTCTTTATTTTGCTTAGTGGGATAGGTGTCGAGTTTTGCTTGGCTCTACGAATTTTGATAGAGAGGAATTGTACTGAATTGCCCTTAACTCCTTCTGGGATGATGTATTATTTAGTGACTACGATTGTTGAGATGGTCTTTGGAGTCGTCGAGTCTGTTCTACCATCGTTGAGTCTATGTAGTAGTCGTCGTGTCTGAGCTGTAAACGTAGAGTCTGAACTGCAACCATTGAGTCTGACTGGCAGTCGTAGAGTCTGAACAAGTCCTTGTGATGAATCTTTTTGCCTTAGCATTCTTCTTAAATAAAGGTAGCTCAGGAAGGGCCAACCTCTTGAATGAAACAAGGGTTAGGTTTGTCCCTGAGTCGTCTATCAGAGAGAATACTTTGATTTATGCTTGATCATCATAGGGTGCTCCTTTTGTTTTGTTGATGTAGTTCTGTTATTGTTGAGTTTTCACTACTATCGTTGATTCTATTCAGCGTTCGTTGAGTTTGGCTCTACAATCGTGGACTTCCTTTGATCATGTCTTTGATTTTGAACAAAGTCTTTAAATTTGTATGGTTAGCACAGGCTAGAGCACAATATTTCATGTTTGCAAATTAAGCATGCCTAGCTCACTTATCAATTTGTTGAATCTGGATTCATCTAGAGGTTTTATAAAAACATCAGCAAGTTGATTTTCAGTGGGGATATACTGTAAAGATATTGTTCCATTTTGTACATGATCCCTAATGAAGTGATATCTTATTTCTATATGCTTAGTCCTAGAATGCATGACAGGATTATGAGTTATAGCAATTGCACTTGTGTTATCATAATGAATAGGTACTGACTTAAGTTCAAACCCATAATCTGCTAGCTGATTTTTCATCCATAGGATCTGCGCAAGCACAACAACCGCCAAAGAACAATGTATTAAACCTGCGGTTGAGGTAGATATCTGAAGTTTTGCTTCTTGCTAAACCAGGGATACAAGTCTGTTACCTAAGAGTTGACAAATTGCCACTAGTACTTTTTTTATCTATTTTGCATACTCGCAAAATCAAAGATCTGTGGTATCCTATTAGCTCAAACGAGGATTCCTTGGGGTACCAAAGCCCCAAGTGGGGTGTACCTTTTAGGTACACGAAAATCCTCTCTCGTATTGAGTTATATCAATACTTTTACCCTTTTCATCTTTGTCGAAGCTTGGTTGCGGGGAGCAATTGGGATTTTTTCATGGGAGAGTCGATTCCATGCCATACTTCTTGAGTAAGTCTTTAATATATTTGGCTTGGTTTATGAAAATTC